>JAECUM010093563.1:0-73077 GCA_016617855.1 Megalonaias nervosa | reverse complement strand
TAGCTTTAACAATTTTTCAGTCATATCGCTATGATGTCTGCAGTGTGGCAGTTTCTAGTGATGTCTAGCACTGGGGCATCATGCTGCAGACATGTAGCATGATGTCCCACCCAGTCACATTATCCTGACACCAGGACAACCTGTACTAACACTAACCTCTTAATGCTGAGCGCCAAGCGAGGCAGCTGTTAGTACCATTTTTATAAGTCTTTGGTACGATTCGGCCAGGGATCGAACCCACATCCTCCCGCATCTGAGGCCGACACTCTAACCACTAGGCCACCGGAACGGTCAAAATCAAATGTAATCGAAGTACAGCGGAATAACAGAGGAATTGAAGTTTAGAACTTCCTGAACGTTCTACTAGTCTAACTTCATCTTAGTCAAGTGTAAGGGTGCACAATGTTGTAGAATAATAAGTCTGAAGTATAAATTTCACAGTACATTCTTTCGTGGCCAGCGTGACATGTGCCCATTAAGATTGAGATATTGACTAGTCCCGCAATAAATTGCTGACATCGAGGGATAGAATCTCCTCTGCTTGGGGTATGAATTTAATTTTAATTAGGACACGTTTGGATAATAGTTGGGAAGAGACGAGAGTGCAATTTTAACACGAGGTCATTGTGGTAAAATGTCCAGAGTTGATATGTATCAGGGAAACATTTAGGATATGGTAGTCCATTTAGAACAGGCGCCATAAGATGATATTTTTCAGAATAATTAAAGGCAGACTGAGGAGAAATGTCTGCCTTCGATGCGAGTGATACAGATTATTGGTGGGTAAAGTAGTGATCCTCACTGGCTAAGCTAAACCAGGGTGTGCGTGTGATGTTCCCAGATGAAATTTTAGTTAGAATAGTTTCTCTCGTAGAATTTATCAGTCCATGTTTTTTTTCTGGCGAAGGGGAAGTCTTGACTCCGGAAAATGTAAAGTGTTTTTCATTAAATCGTCCTTAGGACGAGTGTCGGAAAGTGAAGGACATGGAAGGAGATTTGACTTCATAGGGTGGTGCGAATCTCGAATAAAGCACTGAGGTTAATCTTGGTTACATGTGATTTATATTCTTTGATGTAAGTTTGTAATTATTGCTGAATTTATTCATTTTAAATTCATACTTCAATTATTTTCTCGAGTTCAGAAATAACAGTGCATGTTTTATGATTAATGTTTGTAACGATCTCATATAATATTTCGTTATATGAATGAGTTCGGATTCAGTTCTTGGTATATAATAGAAATATGTAGAGTAAGATTTCATGTATTTCTTCTGATACAAATTGAGTGAACATGTAAATTAACTGTCTTAAATGACTTGTATCATTTATCTGACGATTGGTGTCTTTATGTATGGAAATGTATGTCAATGAAATCAATCGCTATTGTGTTGTGAATTCATTCCAACTGATTCCATGGTCTAGCATTAGGAACATGTGTCGTCTGATATGTCAGCTAGTAAATTTATGGTCATAGCGGGGAAATGATAGTATCAGAGAGGGCAAATTATGTAATGGTGATCAGTTAAGAATGCATTAGCAGCTAACCAGACATCGATTTATGATAAGAGGTTGTTTGTGTATTAGCGCGAATGACCATATCAAGTTCTGTTGAATTTTGATAGACCTTATCTGACGCAAGAGACTGGAAATATCTGTTGATCCCAAGAGAAGACAACCCTGACATAAATTAAGGCTGAGTGCTATATTTTATTTTTCAAGGAAACGAAAATAGCTCTCGATATATCTGTATTGTGTGGTGTGGAAAAGAGCATAGTCTGCAACCAAGGGGTTGATAACCCAAAGAGGCTAAAAGGAGAGAGAGAGAGAGAGAGAGAGAGAGAGAGAGAGAGAGAGAGAGAGAGACAGACAGACAGAGAGACAGGGAAACGGAAACGCAAACCGATCACCAGCAGTGATTTGGGAAAGACCGGAAGTATCAGGTGACGCTGTCATGGAAGACAATCTGAGTTCGATCTGTCACGTGATCATATGATGAAATGTGTTCTATCAGTAACAGAACCGCTAAATGAATTTCGCATAATTTAGTAAGTCTATTTCTGTGAGAAAGTGAATTATTAACATGTCATGTTCGATTTAATTTTATTTAACTGATTAAACTGTAGTATTTTATATATGCGAGCTGATGTTATTCTATTCTATATCTCTGCTCAATTCTCTGTTATTTCATCAATCAATTTCATATTTTATTTTACTGTTTACTTGATCCGGGCAATAACACCGTGGTCGATCATCTCCAAGATAACAATAACCAAAAACCATAAGGAGTAGGTGAGATCACTCACATCATCCACAACCCCGTGACACTAAGTTATAATGATTTTGATAAAAGTTTCAAGAAAATGGGGGAAGCAATTTAAATATGCAATGCTTGCAATCAACTTTATGATATGTAGTATTCAAGAGTAATCTCTAATCTTTCCAGTTCGAAGGTACAGACGAGTACCATTTTGTTTTTCAGCGTCATGAAATATATGCCGATACAAACCTTGAACTATGGTTGATATGTTCCTCCAATCTGACCAAATTTGCAATTTTCAGCTAAATACAATGAAAGAATTCAGTTCAACATTGTATCTGAGCTATTATATACATCACGGTTGAACCATATAGCGTGTGCCATTACCTATTTTGATCCTATGTGAAGCGTGTTCAACTTTTGCACAAAATAGTTTTAGATACAATTTATAACATAAACTATTGTGACCTATGTATTAAAAATTAAATATACAAACAATACCTACCAGAAGGTTAGTTCTACTTTCTTTTTTTATCTTCTTGTGTGAACATTTTTATAAGGACAGAAACGTTTTATTGGTGCACATAAATCACCAGTACGAGATGTCAAAGTTTAGGTATAGCAGTGCGTGTATGGGTGTGTGTGTGTGTGTGTGTGTGTGCGTGCGTGCGTGCGTGCGTGTGTGCGTGCGTGTGTGTGTATTTTGCTATAAATATTAATAAAAAATACTGTAAAAAGAACATGTCATTTCCAGAAACAAGGGGACAAGGGGACAAACACCAATATTTTTGGTTAATAAGAGAACTCAGAAGATTCTACAAAGGCCTCATAATCATTAACATCAGCTAATGATATTAAACAATGTATCATATGCACGCAGTTTTGATTCTATCAGCGACTGTTTTGTTTATGTTGGCTTTTAAGTTAGATTTATTCATCATGGGTTACCAGGGTTTATTTCTTGTCATTTTCTTAACAAATAAAAAATTATTTTATGCAACTTTATACCAGAAAAATAACGAAAATATATAATGTGATTTTAAATTTAGTGCTCAGTTTATTTATAGACATTATCAACGAGAAATACATAGAAAATAAAAAAAGAAAATGAATGTCTTTGATATCATCTTAACGTGCGATTTCTATGACAACCAAGCACGTGAACACAAAATTGGTGTCCGAAATTAAATTAAACCACCTCATATTTCTATGTACATCATACGAAGAAAACTGAAGTATCGCTGATATAACCAAATAGGTATCCAAGAGGATCGAATACCTAACTCTGGACACTGACAAATATGAGCCCCTCTTGGAAGGTGATACACGGAGTTATCTCACTTAAAAAAAAAACATAAAAAGCAAACATTAACATTAACAATGCTTTGTTATGCAATTGGATCCATTTAAAATATGGCAAAAACTACTCCTCTATGGTAACGAAAATAAAAGTTAGATCGATACAGTATATGGCTGATTAGATGTCATGTACTAATTAGTGATACTGAACCACTGTTTAATGAATTTAGAATATCAGTGAATGTGTACCAGACAAATACGTTAGGCCACTAAAAGTGATCAAAAGTGAACAGCAAAAAGCACTTTGATATCTTGATAAATTTGGTGCAAGATGAGGGAGACTTCAATTACCTAGGAATAAAAGATCACTCGAGACTGAGCACGATAAGTCGAAGCTTCAGTCATACATCATGTACCTGGATCCTAAAAATTTTATGATTGGATAATGTGTCAATACATGGCCGTAATAACTTTAGCTGGGCAAGTAACAAACAGATTGGCTGGATGTCTTACCGATGTTGTTTTGGAAATACCAAGCAAGATTCATAACTATTTTAAGGAGCATCACCTCGTTCCTAAAATGATGACTTTGACTCGATGAAATGTCAGAATTAGGTGAGAAAGGAAGGACACCAGCTATACCCAAATTACTGTGTACGTTTTATGACAAAGCAAAGTATGTACATTCACTACAGAAATTGAAAGCAGAACATCCAATCAGCCTAAAACAGTTGTCCTTTTTTATCAACAGCCGTGGCAGAAGTCCTATATAGATCGCTATACAATCTTAAGCTACGAATCGACAAGTGATTTTTAAAAGAATCTTTTTTTGAAATTGTTGAAAAATAGTGTATTCTGCAAACGAAAGCAAAACCTCCAAGAAAGAACAACAGTAAAAAATATTAATTAATGAAATAAAATTCTCAAAGTGGCGAAGCAATCTTTCATTTGCCTGGAGGACAATAATCAATGAGGATTTGGTTTTTATCTGTATGCAAAACAAGAAAAAAAGTTCTGAACCTATTTAAGGTGACTTCACAATGTTGGAGTTATTAAAATGGCTAATAAACTACAATTTGTATGACAAAAAATTAAACTTGGTGATTACTCGAAGGAAAATAGTTTCTTATCAATATTCAAACACACTAAACACACCGTGACTTTTAAAGAGTTAAATGGCATGACAATTAAAAGGTTCTGTGGTTTAAGATATAAAAGGTAAAACTTCTATTTGCTAAGGACTGATCATAAACAACAGTAAACAAGGGAATCAATATACGTGTGATAAAAATAGCCATATTTCTGTACACAGAGGAAATCGCCAGGTAATGACTGCACTCAGCAACAAAATAAAAGCAGTGACGTTGTCAGCTTATGACAAATAAGATGTTGCTGATAAGGTAAACATAATGCCTTATGGTTATTTAATTTAATGCACTGGCTTTTTAATGTAATGAAAATTTTATTAATGAATTAAATTCCATGGCAATAAATGCAAATGTTACAAGCAAAGAACCTGAGATGAAATGGAATAACTTCAATCAAAATCATCAAAGACATCCCCATTAGCTTCATTAGCTTCAGCAGAAATTTTTTTTCAGGGCAGGGCAAGACATAATCGGGGGTGGGTGGGATGCAAAGCCCAAGCCAAAAGGACATATTTATCTACCGCGCAATGGACTTTTAAGAAATCAAGGAAGGGTGGGGGTCAAACTTATAACTGTCACCAAATTTTAATGTCTTCTAAGAACTTATGAAAGACAGGAGAACATGGAAAGCATGCAAAAATGCTACTTTTGAAATGCCATCCCACTTAGGTATCAAATTAAATTTAAAACTAAAATTTATGCCAATCTGCAAAACAGAGGCCCTACCAATCAGGATGGTCAGCTTGTTTGAGAGTGAAAAAGAACCAGCAAAAAGAGGCAAGTTGAAGAAATTAATGAAGCAATAGGTGGTGGTCAAATGAACACAAAAACAAATATCAACTACAGGTTATCCACCACAATTTTTGAAAATTCAAATCTTGAATTTTTAATGAGATTGAAGGAAATTATTTTAAAAAGAACAAACATCCATTACATTAAATATTGTTAAATATCTTCCAAATTTTGATTTGATACAAATTTTGAATGAAAAGGCTAGAACTGAGTCTTGATTACGTCATATATTTACACCTGACAAACATAAAATATACCCTTTGATCGTTTACCAGGCTTCAATCTATAACCACAGATGTAATGTTCAGGGTGAAGCATTGCTGCATGAAGTGAAAATTTCGAGGATGAATTAAACAGACAGCAACTGGAAATTATCAAATCATTCGCCACAACAACGCTGAAATGTCAAACAAATCATTTAACATGAAAGCAAAGCCTAAATAACCAGCAAATAAAAGACACAACAAAAATTATTAGATGTGTGAATGCGTATATGTACAAAAAAGAATCATTATTAAAGAGATGTCAAATGTGTGTCTGTGTACAGTGGAGTACCTAAAGTATTTGGCACCCGGGGCGGATCCTTAATTTGGCACCCCCACAAATAAATTTTAAAATGCAAACACAGAAAAATATATTAAGTTTGCAAGTAGATTTTTAAACAGTACAGTGCTGTCATAAGCAAATTGGAAATAACTTTTGCTTTGGTGAAGTTTTCATTTGGTTTGAAAATTTGTACCAGTATTTCAACTCTCCCGATGGCACCCCCCTTCTGGCTGTCACCCGGGGCAGACCGCCATTTCGCACCCCTCTTTAGTACACAACTGTCTGTGTATCGTTCTGCCATTCACTTTACAAAGTTTCAGACGGTCATAATGGTTTAGCTTACAATTGGTTGTCAGTTATGAAGCACTGAAGGTGAGAGTTTCTTGCAAACTGAAATTTTAGTTTGAAATTCAATTTAAAAGGGTAGTAATTCAGCGACGCTAAGTAGCTGGGTTGCCGATATGTGTAATCTTCCAAGAAAACAAAATATCAAGTGTTCCAGAACTGTCACCTTTTGTACTGATAAAGCACAATGCAAGACAGATAATGGACTTCGTACCCGAACGCAGAACCATACAATGAGTTAACTTGGCATTTTGCCCTGGTGAGCCAAAAAATTTATTCATGCGACTATTTTTGACAAAGTTATTTCAAACTTATATTAAAAAAAAAACTAATTATAAGATCAAATTATTACCTCAATTACTCCCTGAACTATCCGAATAGCAAACACAAACCCGTAGTGGTTTAATATGGCAGCTGGCATGACCATTAGTAGTAAACCGCTCAGTAGTATGGACAGTCCACACACTCTGAAGGAAAACGGCAACAGTTTAGAAAATCCATGGTAAATTTAGTTTTATTTTAAATGATAGGAAATCATGGAAGATGAGGTTCCTTTCTCAGAGACCCCCTACCCCTCCAAAAACCTTCTATGCTGACATTTTGTCAGCAGCCTTTTCTAGCTCAAAATAATGACTTTCATATGATAAGGCTTTTCTAGCATATTTCTGACAAAATATGTTTTGTCGGGGTAGAGGGTCTCTGAGATAGGAATACTCATTTTCTATTACTACTATTACAGCCATGTTGAATTTAAATCATTTAAAATAAAACTAATCAAAAAAATATGTGCGGCCTCGGGGTCGCTTTATGGCTTCTTGACCTTTGACATATGACCTTGACCTATGACCTTGACCTAGAAGGTTAAAGGTGAAGGTCAGGTTTGAAGGTGAAGTCAAAGGTGAAGGGTTAAAGGTTAAAGGTTAAAAGTGACCAGCTTAGCCATGGTGGCACTAGAATAGCGCCGTGGCATTGGTCATACTCTAACCGTAATAATAATGATAATAATAACAACAATAATAATAATAATAATAATAATAATAATAATAATAATAATAATAATAATAAACAAAAATAAAAAGTAGCATCATAAGCGGTCATTGCCTTTTTTGCCTTTCACAGGGTCCCTTCATTGATGCCTTTCTTATGGGGCGCTCACCAGTTATTATGTGCTTTTGAGAGAGTGACATGTAAGGTGAAGTTGTTTGCATTTAAAACATGCACAGTAGAGAGAATGTTGGCATGCCTCTATGCTACTTTGATGTAATGTGGCTGACAGTTGTTTGGATATTGTACTTTTGGAAATTGTAGATGATCTTAGCACACTGCTAACTAAAATGACTGCTCCCTTGTGCTCCAAAAATCAGACTGAATTTGTCTAAAGTACACTACCCTTAGCAGCTATTAAAATAGGGAAAATGAATTTGCCAGACTAGACAATACCAGTTTCTGAAAGTACAATGAATGAATTACCAAATATATAAAATGTAAAAAAAAGTTATCGGCTCTTTTTTTTTTACAATTTACCTCTGAAGTTCAGGAAGTGAAAATGACCAAGTGGAGCTAGCAATTTTTTGAAAGGTGCACATCTGGAGTAAGGCCAAGCTGTATACTCTATAACCCATATTACACCAATCAATCATACACCAAAATAAAGGGAATTAAAGGTTCTTTGAACAATACCTAAGATATGCAAGGTCTTTTTTAAATAGCCAGTATAACTAGTGAGGAAACCCGGGGAATTCTTTTTCTTTAAAATTCTAACCCTATGCAAAATATGAAACCGTAGAGCGCCACCTATGGCAGTTATGGGGCACCCCACGAGGTTTTTCTTTTGGCTGACATTCTTTCTGAATGTTCCTGTGTGGGGCACCCTTCAGATGAGGTTTAGAGCTCACATACGTTACTGTTTATTTTAGAGGGCTCCTGCACAGACACCCCCGCCAGCGAATCGCTAAACGAAATGAAACTTTAGAGATTCAGAGGGCTGTCTAGGCTTTTTCATTTCATGTACACCTCCCCCCCATCAAATCCTGGGGAGAGTGCAAAACGCACTCACCACGTTGTTTGACCTGGTGAGGAGGTGTATATGAAATCCTTTGGGGCTTGAAGCCGCCCACTTATGTACAAAACTTGCAGAATGCCCGCCAATGTTTTAACACTGCGCCACTGTCCACTTCTTACAATTATACATTTCAGAAATTATTATGAAGTTACCTAATGCTGTATAAATTGCAAGTGGATCTAAAATAAATTAACACACATTTCAGAAATTATTATGTTGAATAAAATGCAGTGTGAATCTAAGAAATTATTATTACTGAATAGACTGTAGTGTGATCTAAAATAAATTCACACATGTTTCAGAAATTAATATTACTGAATAGACTGTAGTGTGGATCTAAAATAAATTCACACACGTTTCAGAAATTATTATGCTGAATAAAATACAGTGTGAATCTAGAATAAATCTCACGCACGTTTCAGAAATTATTATTACTGATTAGACTGTAGTGTGGATCTAAAATCAATCTGCTGGATGTCATTGTAAACAGCTGTAACGTGACCTACTGAGTGTGCATTGTGTACCTGGAAGTCAGAAATAAACTTACCTGTAATTTGCACGGCAATATTGAAGATATAAAATAACCTACCTGGAATTCACGCAAGATAATGTACATCAAATTTATCAGGAGAGTCAAAAGGTGTAAAATATCATTTTCTATTACAAATTATGCTGATCCACTGACTACAGACAATTTAATTACTGAATACGACACACACACATAAAATCGCGACAGTTATGTAATGTTACGCAGTAACAAGTGGGATAACTGCTTAATTACTCTACCAGAGAGGACAGAGTCATCTACCTTTACAATACAAGGAAGACAGACAGAGTTATCTCCCTTATTTTTTAAAGAGCTTCCTCACCTATTATCAATCTATCGACAGTAGATATTAGAAATCATTAATTATCGTGTTTATACAAATAAACTTTAATTTTTCCGCTTACTTTTCGATGACATTCAAAAAACTCTTTCATTGCTACCCTGGTGAGAATATACTTACCACCTTTTGCAAAAACCATCGACTGGTTTAGTTCAATATTTATATTTGTGTATTTTTCTTGATTGAATCATGAAGATTATCGTATTTCAACATAAGCTCATCTCAACTTTTCAAGATAATCAAAATATTTGCTGTCATCTGATTTAATAAGCCAGAGTTTTATTTTATCAAATTTACTAAAACAAATACCTGAAATTTCATCATTAAATTCAACTGATAATTGCTGGCCATTAACCATTAATTTTTTAATTTTGCTACTAACGACATCGGCTAATGTTAAATTTTCGAACATTATTTATAAATTTTAGACAAAATTAATTAAATATGTTGATTTGCGTAGTGTCCAATAGCTAACGTATTAATTCCGTCCTCGCAGTATCTCTTATCATCAAAATTACTTAGTCCACTTTTTACAATTGTATCTGTTTCAAGTTTGTGATGATTTGTTCTGATAACATTTGTTTTAATAAAATTAGTGCAGGTGTTTAGCGCTGCTTTAAAATCATCAAATTTCATACACATTTTTACATATCTGCGAGGAATACCTTTTGCTTTTTTGTCAGTTTTTTGTCATCTAAAATTAAGGCGTACATTTTACTTCTTAGTCCAACAAATTCCATAACTGGCGCAAACATAAATTCATCTTTCATCTTGCCGATGACTTTTATATTTGCATCATTATGAAATCAACTACTTGTTGGATATTCTGATAAATCAAATAAATTTTTATTGTTATAAATATCTTGATAAACATCCTCACATTTTATGTCATAAACAAGTGAATCCATATCAGTAAATAGCAACTCCGAATCTGGCCACTGCTTTTTGGTAAAATTATAGTGAAAGTCGTACATTAGCCATTTTGATGTATCAAGTACAGCTGCACCAACACAAATCGGTTTATTTAACTTTAAATTTGTTTTTCGTCGCTGTATTGCAACAAGATTTTCATTAAATATTTTCATACTGACAAAACCGGAATCATTAACTAATTTATTTCTGCGATTTACATCATTTACAATTTCAATATTGACTCGCTTTCTGATATTTTCCATTGTCTTACAGAACACGGAATTGTTCATCAACTTGAATAAGTTTTTCTCAAAGTCGGTCTTAGTAATAGCACGACGTTTGGTATTTAAATCAATATAATCTGCCATCCACCGTGATTGATTAAATTTTAACATGTTTTCTCAGAATTAGTCCAGCATCTAATGCTTGTTTTAAATTTTTGTAATGTATCAGGTAATTTCTTTTATTTAACAAATTTCGAACCAGCTTATTAATAATCAATTTTTTGCTGTTGTCATTGCCTGTTGTTCAGTCAATAATAAACTATAGCCGATCATCATTGACTCTGCACAAAACGGATAGTCGTTATGTAGATCATGTAACGAACTAGGATAATCGAGATCAACTTCAACAAAATAACTGACATTTTCTGGTAAATCATTTTCAGGTTCTTTAAGAAATTGATCTGGAGTTATCCAATGAAATCCACCACACGACATTGGCTCTGACATAGCATAGACATATAAATTATTAGTGTATCGATAAATAATATAATTTGATGGTAAATTTTTATGTAATTTTTTTAGTTTTATTATTATCAACCGCATAATTTTTTGTTATAACGCTGATTCCGCCATAAATCCCTTTTTCAATAAAGTTAAACATATCAACATCAGTTAAGAGATCCAATTCTATCCTGCTTGTCTTTAGCAGAGCATCCCATGACAATCCTGGCGCAGAATAATACCAACATGGATCTAATCCATAATTTTCATGACTAACTTTACGAAAACTCTCGAAAACATCTGCTAGTAATAATACATCTGTTTTCAAATATGAATCACGATAATCACCAAGTGCCTTACAACCAAATTTATTCAAATTTCCTGTGCATATTTGTAATCGTCATCTGTAATATTTTCATTTTTTAAGTGAGAGTAAAATTTATCTTTGTTAGGAAGATAAGTTTTATCAAATCTACTCCAGTCGTCGAGATATTCATACCGAAAGACACTTTTTTTTTGTCAGAGAGACGTAGTATTCACCAAAGCAACTTTTTAAATTATTGAAACTGCTACAAACCTTTTACAAGCTCATCTGATGGTGCTGCGATGAATTGGAAACTGTCGATGAAACGTAATTTGCCAAGCGTAACCAACATATACTTTTCAAACTTCTTTGGAATACATTTTATTATATTATTTAATTTTAGTTTAGATTTAATTTCCTCATCGCCAAATGCTTCGACAATGATATGACTATCATAACCACGAAAATTATGTAAAACGACAGGAATTAAATCTGGCGCCTGAAATTTTAAATTACAATTGTTTTGTGCTGCTCCTCGATATTGGCCGGTTAGATGAGAGTGATCGCGCACTTTATCGCCTGAACTTTGTTCAGGCAGAGGTTTCTCGCAGATATGACAATTAACTGCCTCATCAAAATCAAGTTGTTGTTTGGATGTTATTTTTATTGGAGCTGTTTTAGATAATCTGTTGAAAATTTTATTAACATCTTCTATTAAGTTTTTTAGTAACCACACGGCAGGACTTTTACATTTGCACAATTTTATTGGACTTAAAAAATTATTGTTAGCGCAACAAACTACTTTATAAGATGCTTCACAGGGAAAATGTTGTATTTTTCTGGTGCTTGATTTATTTGGATCATTTTCTGCGCCTGCCACAGGAACAAGTAGACACTCGAAATCAGCGTAAATAACAAACGGAATATTTAATTTATAATTATAATTTTTAAATTTTAATACTTTTTCTTTTTCTCCTGGCATTGTTATTTTTTGAACATTAACACATTATTTAAGATGCTCTTGCAGTTTTTCATCTTTAGAAAAACCTTGTAAACAACGTAGCAAAATTATTTCTTATTTTTATTTTTATTATATTGTGTGCCAACTAAGCCATTAAAGTTTTTTTTATCCAAACGTAATGATTCCTATAAAATAGCAAGTTTATTGTCGATTACGAAGCTTTTTCTGAAATATACCTTGGATAAACATTTTCACGCTCGTCAAGACCAAATATATTAATTTTGCTTTTCAAACTTTGGTATTTGATTTTCTGCAACTGGAAAGCCAATGCCATTAAAATTTAATTTTGATACGTGACTAAAATACTTGTCCATGCGATCAGCATTTTTTTTTCTGCTGGAAACATTGCAGAAAGAATAGCCCACTGGAAACATCTGTTATCAAAGTTCTTTACGTTTATGCAACAGTTTTTGTTTTTAATTTTTTTAGGGAGATCAATGTAAGAACTACCGCGATGTACGTTATATTTCACTGTGTGAAATAAAACTTCTTTTATCATTTCAAATTTCCAGCCTGATCCTGATGCAGTAAATTCCTCCAATTTTTTATTTATTTTTTGATGTATTTCATCAGCGACTGAGGAAATATTTGTTCCAGCTAATATTTTCTGTGATTCAGCCGTTAAATATAGTTCGGTAATCTCGTTGATGAAATCTACATTTTCAAAGATTATATCAAGTATATCCATTTCATTTTCTTTCAGTGCACGTAACTTTGATAAAATAACATGATACTGCACTATTAGCTTGATACTTTTATGCACTGCAAGTTCTCGCGTTACAATTGGATGCAAAAGATGAAACAAATTTGTAGTGTTAAAATTTGCTAAAATATTTTGATTATCAAACCGATAGCCGTTGTCAAATCCTGCAAAAGCAGTGGCTATTTTTGTAGGTTCTCCTATAAGGCTTTTCTTGGCAATATCTCGCAATTTCAGCATTATATTTATATAAGATTTTATATTTAAATTAATTAATTGTTCGATCGATATCTCACCGCACACTGCGCACGCGCTAGTTGTACAATCAATTAGAGATATGAAATGCTTATAGTGTAATGACACAAAATCTGACATGCGCATACGAGCAAGAGTACTACTATGTTCATCTCATGTACAACTCGTACGCGGTAAATATGTTAGGGTCGGTGATACATATCAAATACAGACAACCGTTTGATAAAGCAACAACGGCTGGTTATAAGATCAGCGTAAAAGGTGATAATGCCGAACGAGTTGAAATCTTTAGGAAAGATTTATTTATACGTTATTTTGTGATGAAATTCCAGAAGGACAACGAGTATATCATGTCAACGGCGCAGTTACTGATGATAACATTGAAAACCTGTCTTTGCAAGATGAATTTCAGCCGCATCTCGTGTCCACGCCAACGGTATTAAAACAGACAATCGTTTAGTGAATCTCGAACTTGTCACTCAACAAGAAAATAACAGACGAGGACGAGGCGGTGGTATTAATTTCAGATGTCCTTCTAAACCTATTGTTTCATTTAATCTTGAAACAAACGAGGAAATCAAATTTAAATCAATTAATTCTGCGGCAAGATATTCTGATATTAATCCTAGAGCAATAAAATTTGTCGCAGATGGAATAACAAAATTGGCAACATCACAACCACGTTTGACAGAATCATCTTCAAATATGACGATTAATTATATTTTCTAGCTCGTTTTTAGTTAAGCAATTGTGAGCAAACGCAATAACATTATCTTTATTAAATTTAATTGTAATAAATGCACTGTCATTAAGTTTATTTTTTCTGCTGCTGTTAGAAGAATTTTGTCAGAATCACCTTGCTGATAAACATTTTCGCACTGCTTCGGCTAATTCTCTGAAATTTAATATATCAACTTTCTGATGATATTTGATCTCGTTAGTCGTCTATAATAATAAATTAGATAAAAATATATTATAATATGAATTTAATGAAACAACTTGCTGATATATATGCTGACGATAATTTTACAGCAGGAGATGCTGTCTCAAGAGATTTCATCTCTGGCGATATAACATATGAGTCGGTTGGTTATACAGAAGACGACATTTTATTTAACAATGACGATAAACAAGACGAGATCGTGGACGTGGTTGATAAAAAAATTACAGCAGACCGACAACTGGACGATATAATGTTAAGTATCATATCGCCAAAAAATAATAAAATTTAATTTTACTGTTGCCGAGCAACAAATATTTTGGCAACTTATAAAACCTTTTCTTAATCTGAAAATTGCTGGCCAACAAAGGAGCATAAAATACGATTTTATTTTTGGTAAAATATTTAATTTAAAGCCAGTCGATAATGCAAGAAAATTACATTTAATGTCGTTGTGTAGACCGGTCAAATGTAAATCTGTACTGCTAAAATACTAGCAAATTTATAATAATATTATTTCGATATAGATTTAGTTGGAACCCCGCTGTTAAATTTATCGCTGTATCCTCTCCATTTAACTAAACTTTTATTACTTTTTTCCTGATAACTTTTCCAGTAACAAATATATCTTGCTCAGTTTTCTGCAGTTCCTGCTCGTAAAAACTACCAGTTATAGGCTCACCCAATAAATCTTTTAGCGCGTATGTTACATGTATTGTCAGTAAAATTTATTAACAACAAATACTCCTTCGCTCCAGTTTGGAGTAAATCCTTTTTCAAATGTTTTTTTTTTTTTTCGTCAGAGAAATTCTAACTTTATCACCAACTTTAAATTTATGTCTGCGGTACATGTTTTCATTTGCAAGAATCGGATTTTTAATTGCATCCTTTGGTGACATTTTTATTGATCTGTGCTTCGTGTTATTATATTAATCAACAATCTGCTGTAGATCGTCAATACATTTATTTGTATTTTTAGCTGTCAAATGTTTATGTATCAGCTCGTTTAGTGTGCGATTAAATCGCTCGACGATAACGCTCTTACCTTCATTTCCTGTAACATATTTTTTTATATTATTTTGTTCCACAAACTGCTCATTTTTTTTTTTTAAAAACTCTGCTCCATGATTGGTCCAGATTCTGTTTGGTTTTCTTTCTGTACTTGTTATTATTTGTTTTAGTGCATCAGTTATCGATATTCCTGTTTTATCCGAATCAGGTACACTAAACGCGTATTTACTAAAAACATCTACAACGTTAAAAAGATATTTTTGTTATTGTTAAACTGAGCAAGATTTGACACATCAACTAAATCTATCGCCCAGATATCGTCAACGGCATTTGCGACAATTTTACGTCTCGGAAACTTTTTTTTTTAGGTTTATGTAGCTCTGATGCCAGATCATCATACAATTCTTTCCAAGACCTAACTTATATTATGTTCCTATCATTCCTTTAGCTAACCTTCTATCAAATCTCTCTCGTAGATTTGTAGGTTTCATATCTTTAAGTTCATCTAGCATTACTTTATCACAGCCGTTCTTATCTTGTTCGTTATCACGGTAGCAGATATCGTGACGCATCGCTATTGCATCAACTTAATTATAAGGCTCTTGTCCGGGCAGCGGATTATCATTTTCATCTAGTTGTTTATCTAGCGGATTGTATGGTCCAGTGTATTTATGGCCTGGTAATGTCCAACCTCCTTTTGGTTTTGGTAACTTGCCAATTAATTTATGTATATCTATACCTGTTCCAATTATTTCTCTGTTGTTGCATTTCTGACAGTACGTAACAATTTTATTTTGCTCCAGACAGAGATCTCTATCACAATCACACTCCCATATCATTCTTCACTAATCATCTGCTAAAATAACATTGTCGCACATTCCAGCTCCGGATAATTTCTTTAAAAACATACTTTTTCTTTTTCCACAGATTGCACAAATATTTTTTAGCATTATCCTATTATTTTTTTTTGTTTTTTTCTGTCGTTTCATCTTTATTTTCTGTTTTAGTTTTGCATTTGAGACAATATGTTGACATATTTCTTAGTTTAGATAAAATTAATTGCAATCTCATCATTAACGTGAGAAAGTTGATTGTCAAACTGTAAAATAAATTTTAAAAAATTAAATTTAGCCTGGGACATTTGTTTTATAAACATTATACAATAGTATCCATAAGCTGATGTTCCAACTGGCTGAATCTGATTACACGAACAATTTATTATTTTATATTTTTTGTTGATATATTTTTTATCATGTCGCTGGGAGGAATTCCAAATGAATCAAAATAGTTGTTATTGTAAACAGCTACCCAATGTGTGCCAGATCCGTCGTTAAAATCTTGTATATTTATCACACACGAACCACCAGCTGGTGCATTGTCAAGTTCATCTTTGGAATAAACTCCGTAGAAATTTTCTATTTGTTTTAGCTTATTAAGTATATCGAAATTACTTAACGCGGGCGTGTTTCTGGTAATGTTAGTCCTCGACCTATTCCCAGCAGATTGGGCAACAGACTTGCCTCTACTCCCGCCAGTAATGGTCCTATAAATCCGCCTTTTTTTTGTTTTTCGCGATCGCGTCCTTTTTTCGTTGTTGTCTTTCTTTTTGCTGTCTTTCGTCGGGGCATTATATTAAAGTTTTAAACAAAAATTTTCTTTATACCGCCTCCAGAGACAACCTTTTTTGTTGCGCCAGATACTGCGCCAGATGCTGCTGCTAATCCTAATGTACCAATTACGGTTAAAATTTTAGGTATTACCGTTTTGGCTATTGTGGCTATTGCCGGACCAAGAAAACCGGCTCCCACCGCAATGCGGTGGGCCATTGCAGTTATTTGTGACGCGCTTAGATTTAAAACAAACGGTTTACCGCGATCGTATTTATTTATCCATGTTTTAGTTAGCATTAATTTTGTTAAAGTACCGCCCGTTGTCGATGAATTAATTTTTAGTAATACCCGATCTAAAATAAGTGTTTGTTTAACTCCACGAAATACTTTATTGTAATCGCGACAAAATCCAAATATTGTACTCAATGGCAGCATCATTGTAACTTGACGTGATCCTGCTGCAAGTACCTTTCTCCTAGCATAACCATCATTATAACGTATATATTTTAAACCGATTGCGTTATTAACATAATTTAACATTGCAACATCGTCCGCAGCTTTTTACAAGATTATTACAAGCAGCAATAAGTGAAACTCTTGCAGCGTCTGCGTCAGCATCTGCAGATGGTGGGGCTATACCAAAATTGACAGCGTTAGCAATAAGAAAATTTCTTACAATTTCAACTTTCGCAGCTGCATTAGCGCCGTGAATAAGAATAACATTTGAAAAAAGTTCGTCTCACGCAGCTACACCATCTCTAGTGTCCTTAAACCACATCATGTTAGTTGCAGTCGATCTAGAGTAATCGTCACAAAACGAAATAATATTTAGTATTGTACTTGCAACTTGTAGGTGACTTGAAATATCTTCCACTGTTTGATTAGCTAGCTGATACCTGGCACTTTTAAATAAGCTCCAACCGTTGTTTATAAGAGCTATTTCTGTTCCAGTTGCAATTGCAGCAGGTGGATTAGCTACTGTCATAATCTGACCACGAACTTCCAGCATTGATTTATGAGGCAAAAGAAATACATTCTCGTCGCGTGTATTAAATGTTCTAACGCCAACTTTATTAGGCTCATTAGAATTTTCGTCGAGATATTCGACATACTCAAATTCTGTTACTGTATCATCTACGTCATAGGTCTCAGCCAAGTCGAGGTAATCTTTAACAGACATTTTTTATTCATTAGATTATATAAAATTTGGTGCTGTTGCCTTAGATATTAATTTTTGTATAATTTGCTTTCCTCCTGCCGATAAAAGTTTTTTTCTTGTCCTTATCATTGCACGTTTAGTTTCTTCCGTCGGCGCGATTTCTGATATAACTTGCTTTATTTCTGGGCTGTTGCCTTTTATTTTATCAGCTATTTTTGTCCCACCGCAGTTTCAGCGGCAGATGCAGCTCCGGTCGCAAAGGATTTTGATGCATCCAGTGCAATTGGCGCAACTTTATGCGCTACCCCAGGAACACTTTCAATAATTTTAGTAAATTTATTTCCTAAAAATCCTCCAACTATTTTTCTTCTGTAAACTTTTTTCTTTGTCTCATGTTATACAACGAGGTTGTACAAAACTCTATTGCGCTCGTAGGTGTAAGTAATAATTAACAACTTCATTGCTAAGATCAAGTTGTCGTCCAGACTGATCCGTCAATTGCATATTTATTTCTGTTATTTGATCTTCAATATTTAGCGGATAATAAATAACCTGCCGTGGATTAATTTGCATAAGTGAACCCTGCGGAACGTCCGGTGAAAAACTGTATATTGTTTGTTCTTTACTGCCTTTAGCTGAGTAAGATCCAGGTGCAATAGAGCAATTTATTAATATTGTGTTTATGTCAGTTATATTTACTGGCAGATCACCATCATATGTTGCAGTTTGTTCTGCATTTGATCCGTACCGTTGATGATAAAATCCAAGCAGTGACGCAATGCTTGCTGGCGATGAAAAATCGATCATCATATTATTCTTTAATGTTATTCTAGCGCGTAATGTTATAATTTGGTGTTAGCTCAAAGTTGTCAGCGTCCACTGTGTTATTTTTTGCAATAACCTCTTTTATTGTTTTATTTAGATCAGTGATATTATAGGCGCCTTGTGGAATTGTAAATCTTATCCATGACGACAATTTCGGTTGAAATGTAAATTCATCATTAACATTAGTTTTTACGTTAGCCATGGTATGCCACACCGTGCAGGAATGTAGTCCAATTTCATATTTTTTCTCAGGATTGAGTTGTATTGGCGGAATATAATTCAATGAAAAATTTGCGCTATCTTTTGCGGCGGTGCTAGAGTCGAGTAATAATGTTGTTGACATCTGTATTTATTAGATTATATAATTATGTCTTGGTGTAAAATTTCGTATTCGTCTGATGTTAGTAATTCTTTCGATCTTAGATGATCAAGTATATCAACTACTTCATTATCAATTTCAACACCAACATTTCCAGCTTCTCTCGATGATATCAACAGCATTAATTTGCCGATCATGTCAGCTGTTGATGTAAATGCTCTTTTCTCCAGTTCCAATTTTTTTAAGGCGATCTTTATTGTAATAATCAAACCATTTTTTTAAAGCTATGTCCTTCACTTTTTTAGCTTCAAATGTTAATACTGCAGTCTTAATAATACCTGCAAGAACGATATTTCTGTAGATGTCCTCATATTTATAAAGATCTTCAATTTTTTAAAACTTTTTTCATATCCTCGTAAGCCCGCTTACCGTCGTTTATAATACCGTATAGTTTTTTTAAGTAGTTCATCGTATGTCTTTTTCTCAATTTTCAATATTATCAACGTTAATATTATTATTTACTAAAAGTTATCGTATTCCTGATCTGTTATTCTAACTTGCGCTAGCTCTAGAAGAAGTTCTCTTCGTTGTTCAATATTTGATACAAACCGCTTGTTGGCTAATATCCCCTGTTACAGTTGGCTCAAATGTTGTTTCACTTGCCATAACTGGATCTTGTTGACTCTCCGTCACAATTGATTGTAACCTTTCTCTAATTTCATGTGGATTATCAATCAATAGATCTAGTTCAGTTTGTTTGGCAATAGGGTTGGCTATATTCTGCACAAGTGGCATGGCCAGTATTCGTTTTTCATCTATTTCTTTTGCTTTGGTGCTCAAAACATTAGAGTGAATATCGTACCTTCTTTGTTTTATTTGATTAATGGCTTTAATGTAAAGATCGGCGATAATACTGTGTCGGAATCTTTTAATACTCTCGTGGTAATTTTCATTCCATGGCTCTACTTCTTTGAAATATTTCTTATTTTCTTCCGCTATTTCCGTTAACTTTCCAATTTTTTCATCAGCGTTGTATTCTTTCTTTAAAATATCGTATACTCTTGAATCTTTGAAATTGTATTTTTGTTGAACGACTTATACTCATGCTCTTCTATTTCGTTGTTTATACTTTCTAGAGCAGCTTCGAATCTTTCTCTGTCCTGAACATCCAATCCATGCTCTTTTCTAAAAGCTTCTTTTTTAGCTTCTTCTTCCTCATACATCTCCCTTAAAACTTTATCAGCTTTACTTTCCATTTCTTGTTGTTTTTTATATCCTTCATCATCTCATTCAACCTTATTCCCGTTGGCCCAACTGCCACCCTCTGTGATAATCTTTGTTCAAGCGCTAACGGATCACGAATCAACCGATCTATCTCAATTTTTCTTCTGTCAGGATTGATCATATGCTCTGTGTCTCAGCCAACCTTCTTTTTTCTTCCTCAGATCTTGCAATAGCGGTTTCTTGTTGTTCTTTAATTAATCCAAGTAAACCTTTTTCCTGTAATTTTTTATGTTCTTCTTCCGATAGTGGTAAAGTTTCAGGTTGTTTTCCAAGTAAAGCCTCAGTAACTGGTTTCAAAACTCTAGCTGATTCCTCCGTGGCAACTACTTGTCCACCTCGTGCTTCTTCAACTTTTATCCAAAATTCTGCATGAGATTGAGCAATTTTTTTTAGATCTTTTATATATTTTCTGTACTTTGCTTGTTTATCCATATTAATATTCAATAACGGTTTGATAAAACTTTACTCTAGATACTTTTCAATACAGCAGCGAAACATATTTTTTTGGACCACGTGCAAATTTATCGAATAAGAAGAAATTATATTTATCTTTTGTTGCCTTATGATACGACTCAATAAATTTATCTTTTGTTACGTCGCCACATTGCTCGTTTGCAATATTTCTGACGTCAACGTTGTCGAGTCAGGGAAATAATATTAAGCAACCGGTATTTCGTCTAATAAATTTATTGACGTTGTAAAATCCCCGATCGAAATAGACAGAGTTACATTTTTTATTACGTGACAGTGAGAAGTAAGTTCTTATTTTATTCATCTCTTCATTATTAAGTGGAATATCATCAAAAACAACTATCTTATGCTCATCTGAGTCAAGTTGATTAACTGGAATAAGTTCCTCTGGTGGTCTAATAATTAAAAAATCTTCACCAGCCTCAAGATCATCACGAAGCTTGTTATTGTACTCGCTTAATAATTCGTATTTATCCTGGTGTGGATTAATTGTGTAAATATAAACTCTGTCGTAGTTAAAATTAACGCCTAGTAGTAAATTCATCAGCAAATTTGTTTTCCCCGATCCAGTTCTCCCAACAACGTGATAATGACAGTCTGGAAGTTCGTTGTTGTATTTATGTTGCACCAGCCGTTCTGTGTCAAAATTTAATATCGACGATGGCTTTGCCATTGTTATAAACTAAGTTTATATAAAATTGTCAAACAATAAACAAATAATGAGCTATTTTACAAACTTTAGGACAACATTAGGAGATTCATCGGCTTAAGTACAATAATAACAAATGGCAACATTGATTTATCAGGCTACTTGAAAAAACTGGCGATAAAATGACAGGCAATTTGTTGTTGTAAAATCAACGGGTACTAGGTTTAGAAACAAATTATCGGCCAATAAATGTTGTTAATACACAAGCTGTTAGTTATGCACAACTAAAATCTGTTGACGATAACAAACTATCATTGACAGGAGGAACTTTAAGCGGTAACTTAGATATGTCAGGAACAAAAATTATAAATTTGGAAACCGCGTATCCGCCAAGAAACTTAAATCAAACCCAAACGGTAAGTTATTTACAGTTGAAGTATGTGGATGATAACAAACTTGATAAAACTGGTGGAACAGTTACAGGCAATATTAATATGTCCTGTAAAAAAATTATTGGGTTGAAAACTGTGTATCCACCAACAAATGTTGATAATACACAATCGGTCAGTTATGCACAACTAAATTCTGTTGACGATAACAAGCTTAATAAGGCTGGCGACACAATGACAGGTAACCTGATAATGAGCAATAACTCAAAAATAACTGGATTACCGACAACCTCTCCACCAGTTAATGAGACTGATGCTATTAGTTACGGTCAGTTGAAAGAAGAACTCACCCCGTATTTTAAAAGATCTGGTGGACCAATGTCAGGTAACATAAATATGAGAAACAATAAAATAACAACGACATATGTTCCAGTTAACCCTAATGATCTGACAAATAAAGCGTACGTTGACAGTCTGTCTAGTGGTATAAAACGAACCAAAAACAGTGTTGGATATATTCCAGCACTTTTTAAGGCAACTGATAACCGAGTTGGGTTTGAGGTAAGCGCATCATCATACTATCCTGAAAATTACCCTCACTACGCTTTCTCTGATAGACAAGAATGGACTACTAACGGAGAAGTTGAAAACTTTTGGATTAAAAATAAATGTCCCATTGCAGTCGCTATTTGGCAATTTCATTTGCGAGGTCGATTAAACTCTAGTGTTGGTCGAATTTAGAATTGGCGATTGGAAGGATCAAACGATGATACTGACTGGATAATATTGTATAGCACAGAGAACACGTATATTTCAACAACACAGTATTTTACGACTCCAGCAGAAAAGACTGTCAGCAAGTACTTATATTTTCGAGTATATGTTGTCGCTGGTGAAAATCCGTTTCCAGGATTGACAGCATCTCAAATATATACACTCGACGATCAAATTTAATCTAATGCTATAAAATAATGTCAGAACCACCAATTATAACCGTTGCGAGAGAATTTTATGATAATATTTTAACCCTAAAAAAGATGTTGGAAACGAATCACTAGTGGCACGTATAATAAATACTATGAAAAATTTTACAATTACAATGATAAATTCTCCAGAATCAGATGAAGAAAAAAATTTATTCTTGTTATGCATATACGAGGACCACAACTAATAAAAGCAATAGGAAACTTTGAAATTATAAGCAGATACTGTCATCCTGATGATTGTCTAGAAGAACAAAAACAAGTTGAAATCCTATTTGAAAAAATATTGCTTGAGCTTGATTTTAAAAATATAGATTTGATAATGCGATCAGGCCTATTAAAAACACGAATAGCACGGGAGGAAAAACGAATAAACTATAAATATGATCGTCTCAGCAAACTAGCGGAATCTAGAATAATGGGATAAAATGGAACAAGAAGTTATACAATAGTTTTTCAAAACGAGAAATTTTGAAGTATCTTGGTATGTACCACCACGACAAGGAAACCCTAGTTAAAATCGTTACCATGACAGCGGATACGGAGTTAATTATAAAAGCATACTCGAACGCACTTCTACCAATGATGCGCAAAAAAGACCCAGAATTTAATCCGATTATTGTTGACAGATCTCTAAAGATGATCAAAAATTCTGACGATGAAATTAGTTATCTCGGCGATTATGAGCAAGACACGTTTTTTTAAGAAGTCGATCAAACAATATTTGAAGCAAAGTTTAATTCTTATTAACACATAAGTGATGAAGGCGATGTTTCACTTCCATCGCTCCAACGCTCTAGACAATTGTCATTACGAAATTATTACAATGAAGTCGAGAAAATGTTCACAAAACAATACGAAAAATTATGGCTTAGAGTAAATGCTTTTACTCGTATTACCTTTCTTGGACGAAAATCACTCCAAAAATTAATGCTGATAAATTTCCTAGTCGCACATGCAACTATCAGACAATATCTTGTCCTCAAAAATTTTACGTTGGATCAAATAAGCTTGGTACTCGGATTTGTTGATGAAACAGAAAGAGAATACAGTAATTTGGTGAATGAAACGGATTGGTATGAATGTGAAGTAGAAAACACGTTTGATTCCTACAGTTGGTTAAAGAAAAATGAGGTATTGACAGATTAACGATATAAGGATACTTCGTCAGATATTTATGACAAGTATAGATTTTATAGCTGATCCTAACAATAATAAGTTTCGTGAAATTCTTGATTCAATTGTTGGTGCTGGAGTTTTTAGTATTGTATAAAAAAAACTGTAAACAAATATTGTATAATGAAAAAACAGATCGTCGATTTCAATCATATTTCTGTGGAAATTCCAAAACACGATGTTGACGCACTAATAAATTATTACAGATATTATCATAAAAACCTCTGGTGTGTAAAACAATGTTATAAGTATTACAGTAGAATACTTCGAGTAATATCATATTTACCACTGCTAATGACTGGCTCCGGTATAATTTCAAGTGGAGCATCATTAAACCCGTTTTTATTAATAATATCTGGTGTTGGTGTTTCACTTTCAACAGCGCATAAGAAAATTGAGCCTCGACTTGAGACAAAAATTTGCCTGCAAAACAGCAAGTATCACTTATAAAAAATTGCTTGATCAGATACAATCTTATTTGCGAGGTATAAAATATGATATAGACGATTTAATACGCGAGTTTCGTATTACTGACAGTATGTTAACAGATATTCTACCAATGAGAGTTAACAAGTATGAAAATAATTATCAAAAAAAGTATGGTGATGATAGGGCATGAAATTTTGTCTAAACTTTAGAAATAAAATAATCTCAAACAATACCTTTAATCCTCCACTAATCAATTTGTTTTCCCAGAGCCTGTACGACCAACAATAATATTGTAACATTAAATAAATGAATACGGAGATACAACAAACAAATGTTTTACTTACCTGCTCACGTACAGATCCACTTGCAGAATGACCACAAAGAAAAATTCTGGCTGCCTTTTATAGCGTTATTCTGGAAATTCCATGATGAATCATTCTGGAAATTCCGTGATGAATCATTCTGGAAACTTCGTGACGAATCATTCTGGAAATTCCACATAGGTGTTATAATAGTAATAGTAAATTAGCTGTTTCTATCTCAGAGACCCCTTACCCCGCAAAACATATTTTGAGTAGTATAAATTTTTGGGGATAGCACAATGTTGATACCTGATGATTGTGAATTAAGGATTTAATTTTATTATAAATATTTGTTTACATAGAAGGTTCAAAATGTTGAAAAAAACGTTTTGCTGTGAGCACAAAAGATGGTATATTTGAAACGCGCTCCGAGGCCCAAAACTTTATACTACTCAAAATATATTTTGGAGGAGGAAGGAGGTCTCTGAGATAGAAACCTCATTTACTATTACTTTGACAACTTGTATTTGAAATCAGCGACGTGGTCAAGAAGATTAATCTTGGAATCTTCATTTGAAAGAAGTTTCTCTTTTAATAATTTCAGTCTCTATGGACAGTATGTCCAAAAACCAGTTCAAAAGGAATAAAACTTAATGATCCTTAAACCGATTCTCAAACAGCAAACACCCTAATCTCAATCTTTTCCTTGATCAAAACAATATGACCTAATCATATTCTTTAAAGTTTGACGAAATCATTCCAAAAACCACTTGACGTTTAGGGTGACAGGCAGAAGATTTAAACTGTAGGATGCCTAATTCATGCATAGCTTTTTGGAAAATTCCAGACATAAAATTTGATCCTTGGTCAGACTGGACTGATTCTGGAAGGCCAACAAGTGTAAAAATAAGTCTATCAAAGATTTTACTATGGTTTTAGATTTAATATTTCTTAAAGGAATTGCCTCTGGAAGTCTTGTGGCCATACACATTATGGTCAGCAATGGTTACCTGACTTGGTCTGAGGTAAGGGACTGACAGTCTACCATTATTCGGCTAAATGGTTCGTTAAATGTAGGAATAGGTTGCAGATGAATCATTGGTACACTTTGATTGGATTTTCCTACCATTTGACAAGTTTTTCAAGTTCTACAGTATTTAGAAACATCCCTTTTAATATGTGGCCAATGAAAATGATTCAAGATCTTGTGATAAGACTGACTTGTAAATGACCGGTCACGGGAATTTCATGGGATAGACTAATAATTTACTGTTGACATGACCTCGTAAAGACACCTTGATAGCTCACTGACCACTAGTCATCAGCAGGTACCTTAGGTGGTCTACATATTCTCATCAGGACCCCATTTTTCACAAAATAAGAAATTGATACTTGTGTGACTTCAGCTTTGCTAATAGCCCTCTGAAACAAACAGGAGATCTCAGGATCTTGTTCCTGTTTGACAATGAGCGATTGCCATTTGTCATCCTGATTAGAACAGAAAATAAATAGCAAAAAGAGGATCATTGTATCACTATTTATTGATTGATCAATAACAGAAGCAAAAGTGACCTCATCAAAAGACAATAAATGTGTCAGCTAAAGGAATAATTTCCTGATCAACATTATTCTCAAGAATATGTAAAACCTATGGACCAATTTGACATAATATTTCCAGTATGAATCCGTTATCGCACCTCAAATGTTAATCTATGGTGTAATATTAATTCCCATATGACTACCAATTTCCACATACAACTCAAGGCATTATTTAGATAAAGGCATATTAAGTGAATCAATGTTCAAGCATTTCATATCTTGATTGTATTCACTGTACTCCAGTCAAACTGTCAAACTCAAACTCAAAAGTGTCAAGATGTTGGCTTCAAAAGCAAGGCAGTTTTTTATCCTTACATGAGAGGATCAAAGCAATTTGTTTGCTGGATGGTGGGCAAAGTAGTTGTGTTATCACAGCAGAAATGGAAGTCATCTTTTGTATTGTTGCGACAGATATAGTATGGTATCTTCATCTATTTGCCTGTTAATTTAAACTATCTCTTAAGAACAAAATGTTCATCTCTGACAAAAGATATAAGTTACATCCCTTTAAATTAGGTTAGGAGTCATTCAATATTCAAATATTCAAACTATGTCTGTGAAAGCAGGCAAAGTTCATGGATCACAACGAATAGCCATATGTGGCTTCTTTTGTTGTTTATTCATTACAGGCTTCCCACGTAAGCCAACCATCTTTTGATCTTGATGAGTTGAGCAAATCCAGACATTGTTTTTATAGCCTGAACAAACTAAGATCGGTTTATATTTTTAAGTCAGTGATAATTCATTTCTAGGATGGAATAAAGTACATTAATCCTGAGTGGAACATAATGTTTGGAAAGAACAACATATACCCATAATTCTGCTGTAGTGTTCATTAAACAATCTTGATAATGTAATAATAATAATAATAATAATAATAATAATAATAATAATAATAATAATAATAATAATGTTCAGTGCATGGTATTTGTTAAAAAATAATTTTAAAAGGTCAACTCATGTACAACAGTCACCTGTGTACAAAAGCCAGTTTTGCCTTTTCCAATGAGTGACTGCCATTGACATCTTTGACTGTACTTAGTGACTGTAACATGTAGGAGTCCTGAATTTTTCTTAGATTTTGGGTTTAGTGCTTGTTTTGTGTATGTAAGCTGTTTATTCCCCTGATGAAGAGCTTGTTTAGCTCGAAACAGTGGGAAACCATTTTGAATTTACAGTTATAACATATATATATACACACACACACACACACATTTTAATTTATTTTAGGGCTACCAAGATAAGCTTCAATGTTAAACATGGTATTCTCTTAAAATAAAGACATCATCCTCATTATTAAAAAGATTTATTCCAACTTGTAACTGTATCCTCTAGGTATGATAGTATGTTTATAGCATCAAAAATCTGTGAGGTTATGAGTTATATGTTGGAGTGGTCTGGTATACACAATCCTTACTTCAAAAAGTCAGTAAATCATACAATGAAGGTCATTGTGACCATGGTCATTGTAATGGTGTGGTTTTAACAAAGGTGCATCTAGTTATCCATAAATTTAACAAATGTAACTAAAGACACTGAATGACGTAAGGTAGGTTTTATAAGCCCCAACCCTTTGCAGTTGTGAATGAAAGACAAAAAACTACAAAAGCCAAAAAAACATGAAATAGAGGTCACAGTGACCTTTTCTGTTGTAAAGTTGTGGTACTAACAGAGAGGAATGCAATCATCAAGTTATATGTCACTACCATGAACAGTACCTAATAAACCCTTAAAATAGAAAAATTTTACTTAAGTCACTTGATCATGAAATGTGGGTCGTACAGGTCTCTTTTGTAACAATGGTCTGGCACACATCAAGATGCATCCCATCAACAAGCTTCGTGATTCTACAAAGGACATTATACACAAAAACCTAATGTGTGGTCATGAAATAAATGCATAAACTGAACCAAAGCCAGACAATTGTAAACTTTTTGTTGAGAGAGTCTGGTACTAATTAGCTCATCTTTTTAATAATTTACCTCTGAATTTAAGAAAATGAAATCAATCATGCTATTGTAGCAATCGAGAATGTGATGCACTTTAGAAGTATAGCCTGCACTTCGAAACCCAATTCAATCAAATCATTCCAAAGTCAGGGAAGAGAACACTGAAGGTGTTTTTTAAAAATAAACATCCCCAAGGATATACCCAGTAAACATTTTTTTTCTATTTTATTTTTATTTTTTATAAAAGGATTAATGGGGGGATATATTTTTTATAAAAGGATTAATGGGGGGATAGATATTCTTTAAAGTTTGAACCCTGTGCAAAAGTATGAAACTGGACTTGATCCACAAATACCATGCTAAAGTAAATCAAAAGCATGAAACTGGACTTGATCCACAAATACCATGCTAAAGTAAATCAAAAGCATGAAACTGGACTTGATCCACAAATACCATGCTAAAGTAAATCAAAAGCATGAAACTGGACTTGATCCACAAATACCATGCTAAAGTAAATCAAAAGCATGAAACTGGACTTGATCCACAAATACCATGCTAAAGTAAATCAAAAGCATGAAACTGGACTTGATCCACAAATACCATGCTAAAGTAAATCAAAAGCATGAAACTGGACTTGATCCACAAATACCATGCTAAAGTAAATCAAAAGCATGAAACTGGACTTGATCCACAAATACCATGCTAAAGTAAATCAAAAGCAAAAAATGTATCTGAAGTATCATATATTAAATCCCCCAATGATGATCCTGATAGGGCATTTCCTCCACACAAACCAGTATGATTATCATATTAAATCCCGCAATGATGATCCTGATAGGGCATTTCCTCCACACAAACCAGGATGATTATCATATTAAATCCCCCAATGATGATCCTGATAGGGCATTTCCTCCACACAAACCAGTATGATTATCATATTAAATCCCACAATGATGATCCTGATAGGGCATTTCCTCCACACAAACCAGTATGATTATCATATTAAATCCCCCAATGATGATCCTGAGAGGGCATTTCCTCCACACAAACCAGTATGATTATCATATTAAATCCCCCAATGATGATCCTGATAGGGCATTTCCTCCACACAAACCAGTATGATTATCATATTAAATCCCACAGAGACGATCCCTGAGAGGGCATTTCCTCCACACAAACCAGTATGATTATCATATTAAATCCCCCAATGATGATCCTGATAGGGCATTTCCTCCACACAAACCAGTATGATTATCATATTAAATCCCCCAATGATGATCCTGATAGGGCATTTCCTCCACACAAACCAGTATGATTATCATATTAAATTCCCCAATGATGATCCTGATAGGGCATTTCCTCCACACAAACCAGTATGATTATCATATTAAATCCCACAATGATGATCCTGATAGGGCATTTCCTCCACACAAACCAGTATGATTATCATATTAAATCCCCCAATGATGATCCTGATAGGGCATTTCCTCCACACAAACCAGTATGATTATCATATTAAATCCCCCCAATAATGATCCTGATAGGGCATTTCCTCCACACAAACCAGTATGATTATCATATTAAATCCCCCAATGATGATCCTGATAGGGCATTTCCTCCACACAAACCAGTATGATTATCATATTAAATCCCACGATGATCCTGATAGGGCATTTCCTCCACACAAACCAGTATGATTATCATATTAAATCCCACAGAGACGATCCCTGAGAGGGCATTTCCTCCACACAAACCAGTATGATTATTGTATTAAATCCCACAGAGATGATCCCTGTGTGGGCATTTCCTCCAAACAAGCCAATGATTATCACATTAAATTAGTATGATTCTCATATTAAATCCCAGAGATGATGGCTGAGAGGGCATTTCCTCCACACAAACCAGTATGATTATCATATTAATTCCCCGAGATGATCCCTGTGAGGGCATTTCCTCCAAACAAGCCAATGATTATCACATTAAATTCTACAGTGATGATCCCTGAGGGCATTTCCTCCACACAAGCCACCATATTTCTACGTGAACTGTGTCATTATACAACAAAAATGTGCATTTAAGGAGGACTTTTGTAATTTTATGTTTATGACTTCTTGTAAAGTGTGTGTTCGAGTGTGTGAATGCTTTATATTGGTCAGTTCTGGATGATCCAGTATGACTGTTTTTGCATGTGTGAATGCCTTATATTGGCCAATACTGGGTGATCAAATATGACTGTGTGTGTATGTATGAATACCTTACATTGGTCAGCATTGGGTGATCCAATATGACTGCATGTGTGAATGCCTTTTGTCAGTCCTGGGTGATACAGTATGACTGTGTTTGCATATGTGAAACCCTTGTATTGGTCAGTACTGGGTGATCCAATATGACAGTGTGTTTGTGTGTATAAATGCCTTATATTGGTTAATACTGGGCAATCCAATATGACTGTTTGCATATGTGAAAGCCTTGTATTGGTCAGTACTGGGTGATCAAATATGACAGTATGTTTGTGTGTATGAATGCCTTACATTGGTCAGTATTGGGTGATCCAATATGACTGCATGTGTGAATGCCTTAATTGGGACAATACTGGCTACTGGTAATCCAATATGACTGTGTGCATGTGTGTGTGTGTGTGTGTGTGAATGCCTTACATTGGTCAGTAATGGGTGTTCCAATATGACCTCTTGAGTGTGTGAATGCTATGTATTGGTCAGTACTGGGTGATCCAATATGACTGTTTTTGCATGTGTGAATGCCTTGTATTAGTCAGAACTGGGTGATCCAACATGTCTGTTTTTGCATGTGTGAATGCCTTGTATTGTTCAGTACTGGGTGATCCATTATGGCTGTGTTTGCATGTGTGAATGCCTTGTATTGGTCAGTACTGGGTGATCCATTAAGACTGTGTTTGCATGTGTGAAAGCCTTGTATTGGTCAGTACTGGGTGATCAAATATGACTGTGTTTGTGTGTATGAATGCCTTATATTGGTCAGTATTGGGTGATCCAGTATGACTATTTGCATTTGTAAATGCTTGATATTGGTCAGTACTGAGCAATCCAGTATGTTGGCCAGAACTGTGTTTGCATGTGTGAATGCCTTATATTGGCCACTATTAAGTGATCCAATATGACCGTGTTTGCATGTGTGAATACCTTACATTTGTCAATACTGAGTAATCCAATATGACCGTGTTTGCATGTGTGACTGCCTTAGATTGGCAAGTACTGGGCAATACATTATGACTATGTTTGCATATGAATGGCTTATATTGATCAATACTGGGTAATCGAGTATGACTGTGTTTGCATGCATGAATGCCTTATATTGGTCAGTACTGGGTGATCCAATATGACTGTTTCCATGTAGGAATGCTTTATATTGGTCAATACTGGGTGATCCAATTATTGAATATATTGGTTAGTATTGGGTGATCCAATATGACTGTGTTTGCATGTGAATGCCTTATATTGGCTAATACTGGCTGATCTAATAAGATTGTGTTTACATGCGTGAATGCCTTGTATTGGTCAGTACTGGGTGATCCAATATGACTGTTGGTGAATGCCATATATTGGTCAGTATTGCGTGATCCAATACAACTTTTTGTTTGTGTGTGTGAATGCCTTATATTGATCAGTGTGTGTGTTTTGGATTTTTAACTTAACTTTAACAATTTTTCAGTCATATCGCTAAGATGTCTGCAGTGTGACAGTTTATAGTGATGTCCAGCACTGAGGCATCATGCTGCAGACATGTAGCATCATGTCACACCCAGTCACATTATCCTGACACTAGGCCAACCAATCCTAACACTAACCTCTTAATGCTGAGCGCCAAGCAAGGTAGCTGTTAGTATCATTTTTATAAGTCTTTTGTATGACTCGGTCGGGGTTCGAAACCATGACCTCAGGCATCCGAGGCCGACGCTCTAACCACTAGGCCACCAGAGTAGTCTTATGTTTGTTAGTATGTGTTTGCATCTGTAAATGCCAACATACAGTCATATTGGGGGACCCATCATGGCTGTGTTTGCATGTCTGAATGCTTTGTATTGGTCAGTACTAGGAGATCCAGTATGACTGTTTGCATTTGTGAATGCCTTATATGGGTCAATACTGATCCAATATATTGGTCAGTACTGGGTGATCCAATATGACTGTGTTTGCATGTGAATGCCTTATACTGGTAAGTACTCGGTAATCCATTATGACTGTGTTTGCATGAGTGAATGACATATTGGTCAGCACTAAGGAATCCAAAATGACTGTGTTTGCACATGTGAATGCCTTATATTGGTCAGTACTGGGTGATCCAATATGACTGTGCTTGTGTGTGTAAATGCCTTATACTGGTCAGTACTGGGTGATCCAATATGATCTTTTCTTTGCATGTGTGAATGCCTTATATTGGTCAGTACTGGACGATCCATTATAACTGTGTTTGTCTGTGTGAATGCCTTATATTGGTCAGTACTGGGTGATCCAATATGACCTTTTGTTTGTATGTGTGAATGCCTTATATTTTCAGTACTGGGTGATCTATTATGATTGTGTTTGCCTGTCTGAATGTCTTATATTGGTCAGTACTGGGTAATCCATTATAACAATGACTAGTAATGCATCCAATGTTTCAGTGCTTTAGATGTTACCTTGTAATAGGAAGAAGGGAGACAACTACTTCAATTCAACTTTTGATTAACCCTGTTCCAAAGTAACTGATTTCACAGTGACAATCATTATTCATTGATTTCTGTCAAATATTAGAAGCTTTATTTAGTGTGTATACACATTGTGTGAGTGTCCAGACATGCAATCATATGTAATGAATGATCACAACTTGTAATTCTTGAAAAACATGTATACAAAAATATAATTGTGTAATTAAAATCCTTGACGCAAACATTTAAATAGCTTGACAATGTTTCCAAGAATAAATTATGTGAGTATATAAAATGTGCCATCCATGAACAAGTTCATATGCAACAGTTATCCTTACTGCAAAAATCTCATCAGATCATGAAAGAAGTAAATTCATACTACTGGCTTAAAGGCATTCATAAAATAATACAACTTGATATAACATCACATTCTACACAACAGGCTTCAAAACTGACAGACTATAAAATCTGTTTCAATACCTGAAAGGCACGTTTTTCTTTGATGAAGTAAAACTAGAGTCATGTTTGTAGAATATATATGCCCCCAATGAGGACCTAAAAGGCTATGTCAAAAAAAATAATCTAGGAAAATGTGTTTTGTTAATAAAAATGAAAATCTAATCATGTCATCTACATATGAATAGAAACAAGCACAAAAAGTATAAATTTATTAACCTGTATGGTTTCTGTTTGTCCAATAACAGAAAAAGTATATAAAAAACTGCTGTTAATGGCATGAAAATTTATTTATATCAAGCCTGCAAAATTTCATTTGGTTACCTCAGGAAGTTATTGTCTTAGTCAGACTAACAAGGTTGTTATTGTCTTAGTCAGACTAACAAGGTTTTTGTAAGAAATAAGTCAGAGGTTCAAAAAGCTATAAAAAAAACCTCCACTGCTGTATTAAAATCTTGACTTGGTAATCTAAATATAAACAAGTGTTTTGCAAACCCCCGTGTCACATCTATGTCAGTATACTTGTCTCTTTCATATGAAACTTAAACATTATTCACCATAACATGAGACAGTATGTATGCATTAGCCTTCAAAGGCATGTCAGCACAATAAAGACCATTTGGTGTCATTAAGGCATGTCAGCACAATAAAGACCATATGGTGCCATCAAGGCATGTCAGCATGGCAACAGCATGTCAGCACAATAAATACCATATGGTACCATTTAAAGGCATGTCCACACAGCAATGACCACACACAGCCTATTAATGCTAAAAACTAACAGCCCATCAATATTACAACCTATCAATGCCACAACTGCTCATTAATGCCACAAACAGCATATTAATGCAGCAAACTGAAACTTTAACAATGCTACAAGCTAGCAGCCTATCAATTCCACAAACTGCCTATCAACCAGGACTGTTAGTCTTGCACTATGAAACAACTCCCAATACTATCTTATTGAATCCATTAAAAATCAAATAAAAGGCCAACAGCAAGGCAGCCTGTCCCTCTGTTTTATTTAATTTTCCACTTTCTTCCATCTTGCCATAAATGTGCCAATCTCTTTAAATCACATACCAAAGTCTTTATTTTAAATGGTTGAGGAATTATGCATCATATCTATTTGGACATCCTAAGATGGACATCTCAGCAAAATCACAGTCCATGTTTTGTCTTCTTTAAAAAAAACCCATAAATTTGCATACAAATTTTGGGAAGTCTGAAGAAGAAGACCAGGCAGACTTGACAATGACTGACTGTAATGACTACCCTACAGAATGACAGGAAGTGTGAAGAAGACAACCTGGAAGACATGACAGAATGACATGAAATGTGAAGAAGAAGACCAGACAGACTTGACAATGTAATGACTGCCCTACAAAATGACATGAAGTGTGAAGAAGTAGACAGGCAGGCTTGACAATGACTGACTGTAATGACTGCCCTATAGAATGGCATGAAATGTGAAGAAGACCAAGCAGACTTGACAATGACTGACTGTAATGACTACCCTACAGAATGACATGAAGTGTGAAGAAAAAGACAGGCAGACTTGACAATGACTGACTGTAATGACTGCCCTATAGAATGATATGAAGTGCTTGATTGCAAACCTAACTTCTGGCTGACAGGACAAAAATCAAATGCAAACAGAGGGCCAATATGCTGTCAATTATTAAATAATGTTGATAAAAGAATTGGATTAGATCGTCTCTAGATATAAATCTTTATGAAACTGGTTTGAATGCATTCAGAATATGAAAACCTAAAAGTATGTAACTTTAATTAAAACTTAAGCAACTTGCAACTTTCTTCCTTGCCAACATAAAAAATACTGCACAATTTTCATCTGACATGTTTGCAATGCTGTGTCAAAATGATCTTTTAATTACAACCTAGAAATGATCATCTTTGCCAATTTGCTGAATTTTATTCATGGTAAGGACACTAACAATAGATGATTTCTGACGACTGAATCTACCTGTAAACTAGCTGGACATGTATACAAAATTCCACAAGATAGCTGAAATGGTTATATTCTGAACAGGAAGCTAGTATTTCATTTCCAAAGCAAGTCCAAAATTACTTAAAGGGAAAAATCTCTTGATACTTGCTGATAACTCAAGGCTAGATATGTGAGCCAAATTTTGTAATTTGAAGTTAACAAGTTTTTCAGTTACACTCTGGAAATTTTGCCAATGTACAACTTGCTATTACAGCAATATAAAACATATAAACAGCCTATACTTCTTTGTAGTTAAAGGGACCTCTAGTCCAGAGTTTGACATGTGCACCAAGTTATGAATGCAAAACAGATTTTGAGTTACACTCCAGAAATTAATGTGATTTTACATTCCAATTTCATGTATTTTGTGGTTGCTACAAACCAAAAAGATAAAGACCCAATGAACAGTGACCCTCATATGAATACAATACCACACTAATGACCATCCTATGATCCTCATATGACAACAGTGCCAAAAATAATCACCATCCTATCATCCTCATATAACAACAATGCCACACTAATGATCATCCTATGATCCTCATATGATAACAATGCCACACCACACTAACCACCACCCTATGATCCTCATATGACAACAGTGCCACACTAATCACCATTCCATGATCTTTATATGACAACAATGCCACACTAATGACCATCCTATGATCCTCATGACAACAATGCCCACTAATCACCATCCCATGATCCTCATATGATAACAGTACAATTCCAACTGCCATCATATGATCCTTAAATAACAACAACTGCCATCCTAAGATCCCTAAATAACAACACCAACTGCCATCCTATGATCCTTATATGATAACAATACCACACCAACTGCTGTCCCATGATCCTTCAATAACAACACCAACTGCCATCATATGATCCTTATATGATAATATTGCCACACCAACTGCCATCCTATGATAACAATACCACATCAAGCACCTTCCAATTATCTTCACATATCAAAATATCAGAACTTTTTACAGCACAAGGTAGGTCAAGGCCATTAGTTTGATACATGTATAAAGTTACATACACATATCTCAAATGTTCTTGTGTTAGTTCAGCTCCAAAATGTAAAGTGTGACAACTGGATAGACTTATGAAAGTGTTGGATAAAATCAGTTTCTACTATCCCTCCAAAAACTTTATTGGGCATGGGATACTAAATCTTCCATAACCTTCAAGAAACTCAAACCAATTTGTTTTAAATTCAAGAGAAGTTTAGTTTTTATTTTTTTATTATATTCTTTACTATATATGTGTGTGTATGTTACAGACAGAATCCAAAAAACAAGACAGCATTAAACATGTTTTACACAGGATAATCTCCATCTCCAAATTTTACTTCAACTGCAATATCTTGGGCAGACAAATACCTTCAATGCAAAGCTGTATAATAATTTGTTCCAATTTTGTGCATTCAACGAATGTCTGACCATTCATTCACATCACAATAATTATTATATACCCAGCACGTGATTTCCTATGCAGATGCATTGTGTGCGATGATCCAGTCAATTTTCTTCATAAAGGATCTTGTCAAGTACTTATTTGGCTGTGTTAAGCATGCAGGACTCAATAGGCTTGTTGCTATTTAACATGCCATCATAGCAGGTTTAACATGATGTAGCAGCACATCAAATCAGGTTATTTCATCCTATGTACATTTTTAGTGATTCAATCTTAAAAATAAGATTTATATTCATTTAAATTTTGTGAAAATAAATTTAAAATTCAGTTCTTTTAAATGAGGGTATATAATAAATTAATTGTTGTTTATCTACTGTTCAATATATCAGTCTGATCCAAAGCACCTGGGCCTCACAAGCTCACCTCACTGTACAATATTCAACAGTATAAATACCATCATCTATAATTGTAACAATTCAGGCCCTCCTCCACCAAGTAATGTGAACAATATGGCATTTCCACTGCAGATATATTTTAGTTCAATAATTCAAAAGTAGTTCCAATATCATTTGAAAGAGGGGAGATGGTCCTACTGACAGAAAGGTCCAAGACATTCTGACTGAATTTTACTTGTAATAGCAGGAGAATAAAATTTATGTTAATCATATAGAATATTTGTGAATTACTGGTACATTTTTTTTTTAAAGCTTAGGGTTTTTCTCCATCCTTATGTATCCACATCTCCCCAGTGTGACACACCTAGTTACTCTAACAATGAAAAGCATCCATAAAAGAAATTATTAAGTTTGCTTTATTCCTTTTACAATGGCTTCCGCTATAATATTCATTTGTATTTTGTCTAACAATTTGTAATCAGTCTTCCTCTGATTAGTTCAACACCAAAAAAAACTCCAATGACTTGTAAACAACCGTAAAGTTTAGAAATAAATATCACAGTCAATCATACAATGTAGAAAAGCTGGTTTGCACTATGGTAACAATCAGGCACAAAGAGTTATCTCACAAAGAGTTATCTCATAAAGATGGATTACACACAAATTATTTTACTTAAGCATGAATAACTATGCACAGAGCAGGCACATGTCTGCCATGGCATCCGAGTTGATGTCTTTATCTTCCATAATTCCATGCAAAAAACAAAGACCCAAATGCCCAGCAGAGATGGTTCTACCCTGTTTTCAGATACGTATGTATTATACAAAAATAAATAATGCATATTGGCATGGTCTATTTCTATAAGGCTGAGAAGGAATGGCAATTTGGACTATTCCAGAATGTGGTAGTTACTTAACAAATTGATCCAATTCCTGTCATGTTCTTCTGCATGGAAAATGTTTCATTTTTTACACATAGTTTGAATGAAGAATCTAAGTCCAATCTGATGAATCGTTTGTTCTAAGCTGAACACACTTGTGCTCCATAAATCATTGTCATGATGGCTGTATACCAAAATATGTACTGCTGCCCTAGTCATCAAGTCCCATCTCATAAGAGCTAAGCCATTAGTGCTGTGGGAACGGGTAATTCTCCGAAAATCATTGCTAAAACAAGATATCATTCTGCACGTTAACACAAGATACCATTCTGCACATTAAAAGTACGCACAGTGCCTCTCATCTTATATTCCTTTACTTTATGTATATTTGGAAATACATTCCCACATAAAAAGTTAGGAGGGCATTTCAGAATGGAAAACCCCATCTTAACAGCTTTGAAACTGAAAAACACAGACTGTCTAACAAAAATTCAACACCAGACTAAAATGCACGGTGTACATGTAACAAGATTTATTTAAAACAACAACAATAAGAAGATATCTCTGTAATAATAATTAACATGTCTCCAATATAAAACAAAACAGTATTATTATTATTTGAAGTTAGGAACCCCAGGTGGCTGAGTGGTCTATGGTCCTCGCCTTTACAGAGCAATGACATCTCACTGGTCGTGTGAGTTCAAGTCTCAGGCTCAACCAATATGGGAATGTGCGAAAGCTTGCCAGTAGCTTCCAGTGGGGTTTTCCCAGGTCCTTCCTCCACCAGATATACTAGCTTCCATGTATGGCCTATTGTGTGCTGAAAAATGGTGTTAAACGCACAACAGCAGCAATTATTTGAAGTTCCTCTATGTAAGGAAAAATATTTAATGAATGCAATTCATTTCTTTCAATTGTAATAAAAAAAATTACATTTGGAGGATTTTTAAAACAATTATCTTAAAATCTGATTTAAAAAAACCAAAAGCCATTTATTGTTTTTTTCACAACTATTGTATATACGAAGCCTAGGTAAGTCAGGAACAATAATGAGATCCTGATATGGCCAGCAAAACTCAATCCTGGTCACAAATACATCAACAATGGGTCAATAATTAATTAGTTCCTTGCATTATTAGTTTTTGTACATTTATTTTTTAAAATGGAATCAGCCTCCATTTGAATTTAACAGAGGTGACCCATTTCTGAATTTCACCTACATCAAGGTTTATAAGGTGACATGACATAACAGTATGTCCGACTGCAGAGTTCTCACCTTAGTCTGACAAGATAGCAAATATATGCTTACATATCTATTTCATGGAATTGCATCATGTCTGTATGCATAATGTAATGAAATAGATGATGTCACTCTATACACTCCAATTTTAAAAGAACAACAGAAGCGCTTCGCTACTTTACGCAGGTAAATACAATTCAAGTTAGAAGTATAATTTACAGCAGAAAATCCATTTTTGTTCTGCGAAGCACTGTGGGCAAAACTAGTACATTGTTATATTTTCTCTAGTCCACTCCTTTTATCAATGAAAATGTGTGTAAAAGATAACCTAATACCAGTCACACCTATAATACCTTGCAAAACAAATATCCACAATGATAATATGGTACCAAATTGTACCAGAATTTCAGTTGTGTAGGATGCTAAAAGTCATTCTTCTAAAAGAAACTGAAGGACATTTACCTGCCCCAAAAAACTTGCTCTCATTTATTCATGGTTTGTGGTTATCATTGTAATTTGGTAGTTTTTCTAAAAACAAGAGACACTATCTGACCATGTAGAAATAGACTTTAGGTTGAATTTGTTCTTGTACATATGCAGTGCATTCAAGATGTATAGAATGCACATGCAAAGAATGAAAGACAAAAAAAAAAAGAAAGCAAACATAGAGAAGTAAACTGAATGCTCCATATGTAATTATGTTTCTGAAGGTTTCTCAGCGTTGTTGCCAAATGAAAACAAAAAAGTACAGAATAAAATAAATTTTCACATAAATTTTTTTCATGCATAGCTAAAATGATCATCACAATTCTTGAACAAAGGCTGCAAGCATTAACAAATTAAAATGGAAACCATTAAACAAAATACACAACATTTAAATTTACATGCTTTAAAACCAGCATCTTGTACAAAACAAAGTGTCATTTTCTGCTTCCATTTTGGTAGTTTGGCTCTTCAGTAGCACAACAGAGCAACCAGTCTAATAGTCCATGAAGGTCACAGTTCCACATTATCTATACAGAGTGTAGCCTGCTTGATTCAGCTTTTTAACATGCTTACTGTTATAACAGGCTACATAACGGGTTGTGCAACATGAAAATCTGTGGCAGGAAAACCCCACAATGAAGCGCCTGAAACATTGATGCCATTGTGGCATCCAAAGATTCTGAAGACACTGATCTCCACAAAATGACATTTTTTACAATTACAAATATATTAACAATTGTGATAAAGGACGTAGCAAACTTGTATTTAAAAATTTGAGGACATTCAAAGTGGTTTCAATATTGCAAATATCCATTTTACCAGCTCCACTAATGGGTTCCCAAAATGGGCTACTGCAATAGTAAAAACATTACATGTAGCATCCTCAAATTTCTAATCCTTACAGGGTCCTGACCTGGAGATAATAAAACTGTCAATCAAAAGTGACATTACAAATATAAGTCCTTCTGAATGGCTGATATGAAATCACTATCTCAGTTCAAAAAGTGAAGCAAAATACAAACTAGAAATGTGTCAACATCACACAGATGCACCTACAAAGATGAATCAATTTAGGGGCAATGTTTTAAGTAAAAAAACATGGACCATAGCAGGTAACATTTGTAGGAAAACAGTGAAAGTCAAACTTATCCTAGGATTTCTTATTATAAAACTTCATAATAATGTTTGTTCCAGTTCAATAAATTCTTAAAAGCTACTGAGCAACAGAAAACAAATTCTGATACAACTATAGGGCAAAGTTTTTAAGTTGAAAAGGGACCAGAAATCCATTAAATTGTGCTGGACAAGATTGAAAATCAAACTTGATCTAGATATTTTTTGAAGCATCAATCCAAATTTGGTTTAAATTCATTAAGTGCTTCAAAAATTACTTAATGGAAGCAAAAGTTTCAAAACAAATGAAGAGCAATGGCTGAAGTCAAATAAGGGCCATAACTCCATAATATTTAGATGGACAATGGTGAAAATCTAACATGACCACTTAAGTTCTTATTTTAAAGCCTTGTACCAAATTTGGTTTCAATCCAGTAAGTCCCTCTAAGGGATGGAAACAAAATTTGGATGCTCTTAAAGGGCAAAGTTCCAAGCCAAAAAGGAGCCTTAACTCCATAAATTTTGTTTATTTTGTAGGTCTTTTAACATCAAGCCTCATACCAGATTTGGTTTAAACCCAGAAATGAACGTCAATAATTAAACATACATGAAATTCTGAAGCAACTGAGAGTCAAAGTCAGACAAAAGTGACGTCATAATTCTATTAAATTATGATCAAAAATGTTGAAAATGGAACTTTATCAATTTCTTCTTAACTTAAAGCTTCGTACTGAACTTGGTAGGAAACCATATAGCCATTCAAAAGTTACTGAAATTCAGGGCTGATGTGACATGACATGGCAGACAGTCAGGGTAACACTGTGCAACCTCCGTAGTGGCAGCATACAAATACTGCTGAAATTGCTTAAATTAAAATTCAAATCAAATAGTCTATTCTGCCATTAAATGCTGTTTTACTAATTTCCTTGGTGGAAGATTTCTGTACATATAAACTTGGATAAATATAGAAATGTCAATCGAAACTTGGAGCATTCCACATATCCAGAACTGAGCTGGGGTTTCTCGAAGAATAAAGTAGATAGTTTTGAAGACATCACCACAAGTCCACATTGCCACCATCTTCTTACTGCAACATGTGAAAAAAAGATCAAAGACTTTAAGAATTAAAAATTGATGAAAAAACAATTATTTCTTACTTATTATGGTACAAAGCAAGATTAATACAGGAATTTTTCTGCAAATAACTTTCTATATAAGCTGTTTTTTAAGTAATGAAATCAACATACCCAAATAGCAACTGCTATTTAATCTATTCACAAAGTAATGACTTGGAAAGCCTAGGCTTTGGCAGGATTACACCAGGCTTTTTTTATAATTTATGAGAAAATTTAATGGTATTGTTTTTCAATAATAATAATATAAAATATACCACATTGGCTCACCTGAAGCATACTATAGATTTCTAATTATGCCAATACTGTTGCAATAAAATGTCAAATACAGGCAAATTTCAGTTATCTAACATGAAAAGCTGCTGCTTAAATGTCCAGTAAAGGCAACTGTTGGATTGGTTTGTTTGGTGTTTTAGAGCACAGTGACACAAGTAGGTTATTTAGTGCTGAGACAATTGAAATAAAGCACTTTGTCCATGGACACACACTACAACACACACTACAGTAACAGACCCTGGCTGATCTAACAGTAGGATTTGAAATCACACCCATTCCACCATGCTAAGAGACCCTGGCTGATCTAACAGTAGGATTTTAAATCACACCCATTCCGGCATGCTAACAGACCCTGGCTGATCTAACAGTAGGATTTGAAATTACACCCATTCCGGCATGCTAACAGACCCTGGCTGATCTAACAGTCGGATCTGAAATCACACCCATTCCAGCATGCTAACAGACCCTGGCTGATCAAATAGTAGGATTTGAAATCACATCCATTCCAGCATGCTAACCACTGATAGGTTGAATCTATGAGTGAACTGTTCTCATTTGCAGTGTCATATAAAAGTAATCATCAGATAAATGGTGGTCACTGCTGTCAGAAAAATGAAGCCTATGTCTCAACACTGACAGGTGAAACAAAAATGATAAATTTTGTTAATTTTTATGCAAAACCAAACCTTCTGATATGCAGTAGCTGATAGTATTTTTGAAGTCAAATGTAAACATACTTAGTCTAGCAACCTTGAGATTGTAGAATTAAAATCAAACCCATTTGAAAACAAGTATCACTCAAAGGGACTGATGATCAGCTGGTGAGAAATAATTTCAAGGAATCTTCTTTTAAACTGCAAAGTATTGACACTTGTTGAGAAACTCTAGCAAAGCAAACTTTGAACAAATCAATTTTCTTGTGTTTGAGGTAACATGTCCACAAGACCTCTGTACAACATTCTTTATCATGGCATTTGAACTTGAACCTTGTATCATATACAGAAAATCAGTGACTCCTTCCCCAGATGTTTCGCCTCTTATCTCAGTTTACCCTACAGATGGCAAGGTGATCGTGTTGATAAGACACTGCCTATCTGTGTTAGCTGCCAGTTCCTTTCTTCACGTTTCAGCCAGATTCAATAGGATCCTCTTTCTGCTGCCTTGCTCAGTGCCTGCACTAATGTTTTCTGTGCTCTTCCCTTTATTCCTATTGCACAGAGCATCCTCCAGGTCTTTGCTCCCTGGAATATTCCAGCATTTTTCACTGCTGTAGGTTTTATTTGTCCCTTTTAAACAAACTAGATGAAATGGGAACCTGATCTCTGTGGTTCCAGGCTTTCCATTGTTCTCTCTCCAACTAATCTGCCCTCTCTCTCAAAACTCTGCTGTGTTTCCCACTGTATCGGCCTTGAGCAGAGGCAAACTGATATGATGAGAGCTGTGGCTCTTTTCTGGCATAATGGGCACACTGGATCATCTTTAAGGCTTCATCTGTACAGATTTGCTGGAGATGGGAGTAGATCATGAAAGGACGGAAGCAGGAATTGGATTTGCAGTGGTTCTTAGAAGGTTTGTCCATGCAGGTTTTCTCTCTAGCAGTTAACATTGTCCACATTGCTTTGCACAAATCTGGGCTGCTTTTGCTGACCTTTCTTCAGCTCACCTCTATGATTTTCTTCCTGGATCACAGTATCTTGGTCTGCTAGGCTTGATTTATTCCATCTTTGGGATTTGCTTGAGCCGAGCCATTCAGTCTACTCTCAGCTTCATTCACCGCCTTTCTCATAGACCACTATCTTCATGTCCAAATTTCTATTCTAGCTGCACAATTTTTTTGTGTCCTTGGAATCCCTTAAAGTTATCACAAGTCTAGCTTTGGCTACCTTGTATTCCTTAACTAATGATGTCAGGGGCAGCCGTAGCTTGCATAACTGGCTGTAAAGAGCAATAATGGTAAACAATAGAGGAAATCCTAGCCACCTTCTCAGGTGTTTGTTGATGACTTGTTCTAGTTTCTTGTCCCTACTGATAGGGATTTCATTCCCACATGGCCATGTCAGCCCTGAAAGAAAACCATGCTGGTACATGCTGAATTTTCAAGGGAAGCTGGATTGGTCAATTTTCTGCACACCCTTTTCCATCTATTGTTTCAAAATATGTCCACTTCTTGTCTGACAAGCTAGCATCAAACCCATTTTCCTAGGCACTTGATTGGATTATTTAATATTGATGGGATGTCTTCTCCTTGTATCTTCAGTTTAAAATGGTCTGTGACATGCCCCTTCTTAGCAAAAAGGCACCTTGACTTGTTTAGTTTGAATCTCATTCTAACCCATGTCACTGTATCATCTAGGGCTACTACAATCCATCTTGCCTGAACAGGTGTTTTGTTGTAACCGCTGTATCATCCATGAATCCCCTGTTGGATGGGAGTATGATTCCTGACATGGTCCTTGGCCCTCAGGGTTCTCTTTCCACTGCTCTGACGATAAGATTCATTCCCATTACACCGAGTATAATGGAAATGTTACAGCCTGTGATAATTCCTTTCTCCAGTCTTTGCCACAAAGTGGTAAATCTGTCTGTTGAAAATCACAGATGAATAAGCTAAAGTAACTCATCACAAGCATGGAGACATCATCCAGTATATGGAAGTGTTTCAGGGCCACATCAATCACTGGTATGGTATAGAACCATATACACCACTCCCTCGATAACTTGTGCCCTGATAACTCATGAACCCGCTTATAACACAGGTTCAAGCGTGGATTCCATTTTTTAAACCAGAAAATACAAAAAAATTGATCCCTATTTGTTGAACTTGAAGAAAATTGCGATTGAAATTGGTAACGGAAACTTCTGATATATCGCTCATTTTATCGTTGAAAATGGTAGATAGGACCTGGAAATTTTAATCAACATCATGAAATATCGACTTTTAATAAAAGTCATATAATTTGTTACATTTTCTTTTCAAACAACATTCTTAGTAAACCACAATTAACAATATTCAAGGACATTTCGATCAATGAAAATGTCACTTACGCCAAGTGGAGGCAGTACTTTAATAAATAAATACCAATTAAATAATTTTTTTATCAATTGAAATTTGTGTTCTAGTTCTATCTTTTAGTTCCTTTTAAGTGTCATCGTCATAAATGCAATCCTCTTGTAATTAAATGTAAAATGTGTCAATCTACTGTAACAGCTATGTCCACGAGCGTTCCGCTGAGAACCTAATTAATTGCCCACCATGTTTTGATATCGAACTAGAGGAGCAGTGATAAAAAAAATTTCAAGATGTCCAATTGGGATGAATGAGAGTATGCCCAATAGCACCACTTTCATTTAGACCAACTAGAAATCCTAAGAAAACTTTTAGTGAAAACTCAATGTTGATATGACCATCAGTACAGCATGAGTTGTTATAATATTTTCAAGATGGCTACCACTGTGGCTATATTGGCTGAGGCCATGTCCGACAGGTACCATTTTCATTTTGGACCAACTAGACCTCATAAGAAGTCTTGAAGTGAAAACCCCATGTTGATATGACATATGACATTGATATATGTTCAAGGGGTAGCAATAACAAAATTTTCAAGATGGCTGTCATGGAAACCATACTGAATGTCAGACTGGCACCATTTTCATTCTGGACCAGCTAGACATCAAAAGAAGTCTCTTAGTGAAAATATATCAATATAACTATTCATTCAAAAAGAGTAACAATAGCAATGTTATACAAATCACCATCATTGCAGCCATATTGGATGTCTGTGGGGAGCCAATTCCATCTAGGACCAACTAGACACCATCCAAAGCCTTTTAGTGAAACCAGTAATTCGTTATGACTATCCATAACAAGATTTTCAAGATGGCTATAGTGGCTGCCATATTGGATGTCATCAGATCAGCACCATTTTCTTTAGGATCAACTCGAGATTATAGGAAGTCTTTGAATGGAAAAACTAATGTCAATATAACCATCCATTTGGTATTAATGATTTCCAAGATTGCTGCCTTACTGGCTTGTCTGAAGGGAACCATTTTAATTTAGGATGAACTAGACCTTGGGATGAATGTCAGATATCCTGGAAATCTTCCCCTAGTTTAGGAGGAGTAGCAATTACAACCTTGACAATTTTTTAAAAACCAAACAAAATTCATACTCACAAAAAATAGATGCATGAACAGTATTTAACATATGTATTTGCTTATTAAGCAACATCCAACTGCAAAGACCCAGATCTGCCAGTAAATTATGTGCCTGCAGTTCTTGGTCTATTCAGTTTGTTACTAATAATCAGTACAACATAAACCCTGATCTGTGAGCACATCATGCGATTTAAGATCAAGGTCTATGTTGTCTGCAGTTAGATTGGAATTATAAGCATGTACATACAGTAATTACAATATACCTCATTCCTTGTGTTGACTGGTTCTGATAGTTTCTATAAAACTGTGGTGCTCCCAGCATTGCTTCTGCAAATACTGCCAGGAAGCCAATTGTTTCCACATACAGCCAAAAGTTGATCAGAATGTATGTTATCAACCCCATCACAGTTGAAAATGCCACCATGAATTGGATGTAACTTGCAAAGTCTGTCCACTTCCAGAAATACTGCGTGTCAAAATCTGGGAATATGTTCAGAAAACAAAAATATAAGTTTGTATTCAATGATGTCACACTTGCATCACAAATTCATTGCCTAGATCTTTTCATGTCAGATCCATTTTTAAAAAAAAAAAGGAAATGACTGGTAATGTTACTGAATATGTACAATTTAAGATGAAAGAGATACAGATTTCCTAATACTTAATTACTCCCTCATTATAATGAAGTACATACTACATGTACAGTATTCCCTCATTATAATGTTGTTAATGGTAGCCAGATAGTATAATTTTAACACAAGTGAATTAAATGGAGTCCATGTCCATGCTCACTTTATAACAGAAACCATATTATAATGAGGGGCCTTATAGTGTGGAATTACTGTACTGAAATGGAAAGGTAAACCAGTTGACTTCATAAATGCAGTACCCCCACCCCAACCTGATATTTCTGATAATTGACTGGTAGGAAGGTAATTCTGAGTTTAGTTCATTCCCCAAACTTATGGACCTTAAAAAATAATCATTCTCAGGCATCCAAAGACCTAAGGTAATTATAGCATTTAACTTATCATGATTTGTAAAAAGAATTCAGTATTATAACACTAGGGTAATTACAGTACTTTATTTATCATGATTTGTGAAAAGAATTCAGTATTATCACTAGTTTGTTTGCTGTTTCTGTAATTAGATTGATTCTGAAGTGATTGGAGTCTGACACTGTCAATTTGGGTAAATAAAAAGTGTATACTGACAATATATACAAGCTAAAAGTGTTAGATACTTTTATCTATGCTTGAAGCTCTTCACTTTGGAGGTTGATTCTTTCTCCTACTATATGAGATGTATTTAAAATGTTTTGAATACTAGTGTGTTGTGCAACAAAGTTCTTTATCAGAACTCAGTACATCAGTGTACCTCCTCAAAGTACTCCCCTTGCACCTCTACACATTTTCTCAGTCTGATTATCCATCACAATGTCACTTAGTATTCACTTCTTGGTTGGGTGTTCATACACTGGAAAACTACACTCCTGAATGCATAGTGGCTTTCCAACTGTTTACACCTCAGCAAATTTTTGATAATGGGATTTAGCCAAAAATCACTTAGAGATTAAGCAGGGCTGTATGGGGGATGTGGCAAAGCTAAATCAGGACTGTATGGGGGATGTGGCAAAGCTAAATGAGGGCTGTATGTGGCATGTGGTAAAGCTGTTTCAAATCCTAATCAGTGCTGTCTGGGGGATGTGGCAAAGCTTAATCAGGGCTGTATGGGGGTGGGGGGTGGCAAAGTTTTGATGCTGTGCTTGTTCAAGAAGTCTATCATGATGGCAGATTTATGCACCAGTGCATTGTCATGAAATTGATCCGCCATTGCATAATCTGGCAGATCTAGTTCTGTACACTTTGTTTGGAGTGATCTGTAGAACAAACAACATATACCGTGGTCTGCAGGTGCATTGCGCTATGGCAGATTAGGATCTTGGTTGTTTGCAGTCTGACTTGACTTACAAGCGAGTATATACGGTATAGTTTTGGGCCAATCTTTATTCTCCATCAAAGTCAATTAATCACAAGTATATATAAACTATAAAATGGATAAAATTAATGAAAACATAAAAGCAATATACAACATTTTATTCTGTTTACAATGTAAATATGTATTGTCAATCACAAACTTTTAACAGAAAATTTAGCAAGACAACTAATTAATTAATTTAGCAAAAGCAAGCACAGGCAATTAAGTACATCATAATTTATGTTTTATATTTGAATGTTAAACTGAATAAATTCACATAAAATTTTAATGATGCTGAAATATTATTTACAGTAGATTACAAATATTAATTTAACCTTAGTTCAATTTTTTTTAATCTTTGAAAAGAAATGCAAAAACTGTATCCAAAATTAAAAGCAGGTGCAATCTTGTTAAAGTATCTGTGTAGTCATGAGATTTAAAAAAACATATTGGGAACGTCTACATAAATATACCCACCATACTTAGCTAGAACATTACTCGTAGAATGAGGTGCTCAAATGTTTCAACATTTCAGCATTAGGGCAATCCCAAGCAGTCATTACAGGTGAGAATATAAAATTTTCATTTTCTGTTGATCATTATATATATATATATATATATATATATATATATATATATATATATATATATGGTTGATGTTTTTATGACTTGCACCTTTACTTTTGTCTATTTTACTAATTGTCTTTTTATTATCTTTTATTAATCACAAAAAAAGAACAACCTCAATCATGACATAATGTTTAGATCAGCCTGATATGATCTTTAATGCTTAGATTATAGGGTTCAGGCACCAGTTCCACTAAACTCTGAGATTATATGTCTTGTTTATCTGATGGCATCAATGATATTTTCACAAAGAATTCAGCAGGTGTCAAGGGATACAAATGAGCTGCAATAAGTTTTACATGTATTTACCTTGTCAATGATGAAAAATCAGCCATAATACCTTATATTAACCTTGTCATGGGTTAAAAACCAGTCATAATACCTTGTATTGACCTTGAAAGAATTTTGTTTTATCTCTGAGGAAAATTTTGAAGAAATATTCATATCTGAGGAATCTTTATCCAGAAATGTAACAACATTCCCAATCCATATGAACAATTTAAAACAAGAAGTTTGGGGTTATTTTCTCCTAACTCCATCTCTGACTAAACTGGCAATATTCTTCGACGAATCATAAGCAAAATACTATAAATCTCTATTTATGGGAATATTTTTGATAAATTTAGCAAAACTGGGGTTTGGTCTCATAAATGCACTCAACTGTAATGCAATGCAAATGGCTGTTCATCCTATTAAATAAAGAAGTCAGTTATGGAAGATACAGGAATCAGTATTATCTATCTAATTGCAACATATTATTCATTCCAAAGCTATCAGTAGGTTAATTGTACAATGGTATAAAATATTTAAAGCAGAAGCAAGTTATTTATTGTAAAAATTTGTGAGTTATATTAATGGTACATGTGTAAAAGATTAAATATAAAACAAAATATTTTATCTAATATGGAACACAGTCCTGATGAAATCTTCATTTTAAATTGATGGATGATATCTGTAATGCTACATAAACAATAAATACATGTTTTGTTCCAGGGTTGCTGAAAAAATGAGTCTGACATGGCATATGTCAAGGCCATCTGGCTAAAATGAATTCATATGCTTTATCAACAAGTTCTTTGCAGGACTTGAATAAAATGAATTCATATGCCATATCAACAGGTTCTTTGCAGGACTTGAATAAAATGAATTCATATGCCATATCAACAAGTTCTTTGCAGGACTTGAATAAAATGAATTCATATGCCATATCAACAAGTTCTTTGCAGGACTTGAATAAAATGAATTCATAAGCCATATCAACAAGTTCTTTGCAGGACTTGAATAAAATGAATTCATATGCCATATCAACAAGTTCTTTGCAGGACTTGAATAAAATGAATTCATATGCCATATCAACAAGTTCTTTGCAGGACTTGAATAAAATCTTGAATGCTTTAAATATATTGCCTGATCATAATATGAAGATGTGGAGAGAGTTATATCCCCTTACTCTGCAGCTGCCACACACTCTGGACTAGGGTCAGCACATTGTCAATGAATACAGCACTGAGAAAAATATTAACTCCTGCAAATCTAGCAGAAGAGCAATTTGCATCATTATGAAGCTGCCAAAAGACTTGACAAGGTAGCCCACTGAACTGCAGATACAGGTCCTACCTGGCCAAATTAAGCACTATGGGACTGTTACAACTCTACAGTCACAATCTTAAGTAACAGAAACGAAGCAAAACCAACAAGTTTCGTAAAATAAAATAAATGAAAAATTTGAGAGAAACTTAGAGTATAATGAAGTGAATCCATATTTGTCATTATAAAAGTCCTTGAAAGTCCTAAATGAATGAAAAGTCCCATATAATTTCAATACTGGAAGTGTACTACTCCTCCAAGAACTGTGATGTTGTCAAGATGGCGTTGTCCAGAATTCTTTCAAATAATTTTTAACAGTTCCAGAATAATATTATTGTCCAAATAATAAGCACTTTCTATTACCACTGAACAGTCCAAACAAATATTTTTCCTCTCGAAAAATACCTAAGTACAACATAACATACATCTGCAGACTTACATCAAGAACACAAAAAGTGTGAATGACTCCAGAAATGGGAATGAAACTGAATGCTTAACTTTCTCCTTATATACACCATAAATTGAGACTGTATTTCGCAATGGACCCCACATGACAACATACACTATTGATTTACAACGTACTTAGCCATGACATACTATATTCACATAACCTCATACAACCAATGGGGAAGCCACAGAATTCTTCTCGAAACTTCCATATCCCATCAGTCACTGAGAAACTACGCCATAGGTGCCATTTTTAGTCTTATTATTACAATTATTATTACTAATTGTCAACATGTATGTAAACAACTATTTATAGATCCTACATGATTTGTGTCTTCAACAGAGCCATATTATACACACAATTTATAACAAAAAATATTCTATACAGTTTACGACCATGAATAAAAATTACGAAAATTAAATAAAATCATATACCAGAAGTTATTCTAGTTCAGTCAAAGGACACCAACTGCCTGGGCTTTCAGATCTGGATATGGGGTCCATGACAACTGGGAGTAAGAACATGACCAGGTGCCAGGTGCTGTCTAGACCGTCTGTCTGCAAATGGGTATACTGGGAAGACAGATCAGAAGACACAGTCCTGGTGGTAGAGGGAACATGTCAAGATGTGCCAGATCTGGAGTGAACAAGGTCTTGGTCTGGCCGATGCCAGATGCTCAAGTCCAATGCTGGCTATTTAAGTACTGGGGTCTGCATGTGGTGATGGACTGTCCTGAACTGGTCCACCTTGGAAAGCTGGTACTGGTTCAGTAGTCTGCTCAGTCCTGATATGCTCTGGTTGTCATTTTGTGGGTGATGACAGGGTTGTAACTATGTAGGAGGCCAGTGATAGCAAATAATGCCTGAATTTGCTGGAATTATACACCTTGACAGGTTTGGATATGAGAAAGATGGTGAATGAGGTGACACTGGCAGGTAATGGATATATTCCTAAAGTATCATGATTGGGGAGGGCTGGATTTGTGAGGTAATGGATGTACTCCTGATGTATTATGATTGTGAAGGGCTGGATCTGCAAGGTGTTGGATGTACTCCTAATGTATTATGAGTGGGAAGGGCTGGATTTGTGAGGTGGTGGATGTACTCCTAATGTATTAAAACTGTGGAGGGCTTAATTTGTGAGGTGGTGGATGTACTCCTAATATATCCAAATTGTGTAATGTATCTGAAGTGTGTGACCTTCATTTGATGAAATGGTGTTGAATCTGTCAAGATGCAATCCACACAAAGGTGCTTCATTCTGCAGCCAACAATGCCGAAGAAAGGGACGTAAATACAAAACTTTAAGGCAGGGACCACATTATAAAATGGAAGCATATTTCAACGGGGTTCAGTCCAAATATTTGCTGCCAGCAAGGAAAGTTGCTCCTATTCAGGGCTCTCAACAGAGTTTCAGAATGAGGAGTCCTGGACTCTTTGTCATAGAATTCAGGAGTCCCCAGCCTATTTCTGTAAGTCCCTACAATAACTCAGGAGTCCCTCACTTTCAAAAGCATTAAAAGAAAAATGAAAAAGTACATATTATTTCATTTTATTATATAACTGGATTAAATTCTCAGCCTCATTTGATCTAGAGAGAAACTATTTTTTAGTAATTTGTCCAAATACTTTACATCATTCTTCACTCTACCATCTGAAAATTAGTTTTTCAAACGAGTTAGTCACTTAACTTTTTCCTGTTCTTTGACCTAATGATGCAAATATAGCACCCTGTTTATCAAAATCTTCAAGGACAAGACACTCCTTCATTATTCTGATTAATTTATTCATGGCTTCATTGCATGGAACTGTACTGCCTTGCAGTCACCATTTTTATGCTAATTTTGAGAGTTTTCTCAACATGATACAGGATTGTTTGTCTTTTTGCATAGCAAGACAATTGTCAACAACAATTAAATGATCCAGGTTAAATTTGTGACAGCTAAAGAATTAACCGTTAATCAGTTACACTGGCTTCATGTTCATTTACTTAAATCTAGCCTTTAGCTACTCCACAGACTGGTGATGGCTGACCAAAATATAAAAGGGTGGAGCATCCTGGGAGAAAACAGGGCATGTCACAGGGAGAAAGGGTGCATCTTTTGAGAATTTCATGCATATTTGACCCAGAAGTATGGGACCTGACAGCCCTTTCTTATTTGACTAGGTTACTGAAGAATGGAACAACAAGTGTTGGGTTTTTCACATCTCATTTGACATAGTTTGGTAATTAAGTCCTACCTAACAGATTTATTATACAGGCTACAGACCTTTTCTAGTTAAGCCAAATGGTTTGTAAACTTGAACTTTTATCAAGATGATAAAGAGAGAAGGACAGACAGAATAATTGGTCAATGGCTAATATATTTAACTTCCAAATCCCTCATTTCACAATAAATCTGTATTGCATCTACAAACATCATGAATCCATTTCAAAAGCATAAAATATTGATGATGACTTATTTATTTCTTTAATCAAAGATTCAATTATATTTTATGGAACCTGCTGAAATAGTTACTGTGCATCCATTTTCCACAATGTGAAAGGCCGGTCAGGCAAAGCAAAAATATTTTGAAAAAATGATAATGTTATAAATTATAATGGAACTTTATATTTTTTCCAACAATCATCTGACTGTAAAATTCTCCATCCCAAATTATCTCAGTACACTTCCTAAGGCGAGTGCTTGGTGATCTCTACTGGTATGAAGCGACATTAATCCACACTGGTCATGTACTCATTATTGGGATAAGTAATTGCATTCCATACTATTTGTTACTCATGGTAAACACATAAAGAAACAAGACCAACAAATGCTCATCTTCTGTCCCCATCCCAACATATGCTGGCAGTATCTTTGTTCTCTGACTTGACACAGTGAATGCCTGTGATCTAGGAGTACAATTTCCCAATGGCCAATGGAAGACATGGGCACTTGCTGTAAGACACGTGACACTTGTTTCTGTTGGCTAACATTAACTACAGGAATATAATAAATATAAGCAACTAAACCAATTGCAATTGTTGTTGCATACTTTACTGGTTTGTAGGGTAACGATTAAACAAAAATCCCACAAGGAAAGTTTACATTTACCTTACAGTTTAGATACAGGAATAGTAGTATCAGAAGAACAATAATGTCAACTGTAATGATATAAACTAAGAAAAACATAAAAATGGATAACTACAAGAAAACTGACAGACTATAAGACACCAAAATCTGGTTACTCATCAATACCTTAATAGGTTTGGGGGCTAATTCATCGAACTACAAGACACCATGAAAAAAAAATGTTCAATAACTGTTTCTTTGCCAACCTTAACAGATCAAATAAGTGTGTCTATCTGAGTGACATTTTCCATTACCAGGACTGATGGCTAGTTACAAATATTGTATGCTATTTAAATATATGCAAAACTTGTTGAATAATTTTGATTACAACAATCTGGGGCAGCTGCAGTAACTTACTGGACAACCAGAAAATTTTTATGCGCAATCAGTTTTTCAGAGCTGGTTGCCCAGGGACAACCATGGATTTTCAGAATCTTTCAACACCTGGAGAGATACAGTTACAGCAAGTCACACACAGACACTGATATCTTTCAACACCTGGAGAGATACAGTTACAGCGAGTCACACACAGACACATATCTTTCAACACCTGGAGAGATACAGATACAGCAAGTCACACACAGACACTGATATCTTTCAACACCTGGAGAGATACAGTTACAGCAAGTCACACACAGACACTGATATCTTTCATTGCTTTTTGCAATACGATCATATGTTGTCTCAGTTTGATTGGGGTTATATCTTGATTGAAATGGAAAATATAAAATGTTGTATCATTTCCAATGATGGAAAAAACAAGTGAACTTGTTGCTTGCCAATATTTAAATGATTTGATTTTCAGACACTAGATTGCAATAGGTCAATTAATGTGCTTTTTCATAACAAAAAATAACTGTATTGGTCAACCAGTGTACTTGTCAATTTTACCTGCTATGTGAAATCTTTAAAATGGCTCGGTCTAATTGAAATATTGATAACAACAATGCATGCATGCTTAGGTGTAATTCTCGCTGTTACATTCAGCATGCAGAGCATTATAGCTATTTTTAGAGTGGACTAGGCCCTGGTAACTATACTAATGAAAAGTCAATGTTCCTGTCATGATACTGAAAAATCAATGTCATTGTTGGTTGATTTTTAATGGCACTATCAACACACTACATCAAATTGCCAAGTCATGATGACTGAGCTGTATATCAATTTTATCAAACCTCATAAAATTAAGTGCCAATGAATGCACACATGATGACATATGTCAGGTAACAAAATATTGCATGTCCTCATATGATCATGTTTTTCCTCTAGTTTAGTTCAGTATAATAAACAATTTATTGCCCTTGTTGGTGGGATATATAAAGATTTTTCACCTGCAACAAGTCATGTTCCATTTTTGGTGGGCTTCACCCTCGTGGAATGTGACTTGCCTTAGGTGATCATCTTCGTATCTTCCTCTATAATGTATGGTTATGTTGTACAGAAGATAAAATAAATCTATGCAATTATTTCATTATCAATGCACCAGAGATCAAACATCAACAAAACATAAAAGCAACTCAATACAAACTTTACAGCTGTGTTAGAAAGCTTTTTCACATGAATTACAAAGCACTAATCTTTTTCAAGAAAAATTGCAAAAGCATGAAAAGAAAGCACATACATCACTTAGCATCAAAGAGAGAAAAAACCTTTATTGTAGTGGAGTACCTATTTTTTGAAGATTTAATGGTTACTACAAAGCATGAATTAGATGACCAAACCAAAACTGACCCATCTTAGAAGACAACAGGAGACCCTTCACCAATAATGGCATCCTGTTTCCATGTACTTCTATGAATATCAAACAATAAAAGTAAAATATTTTTGCAAAATTTATTTCAATGGAAATAAATGAATTCATACTAGTTTCCCCCTTTAAGATCAATCAGTAAACAGCAATATCCTTGACATTTAAAAAAAAAAACCCCCAAAAAAACAAAACAAACTTCTTTCAGTGTTACTAGCTAAAGAAAGAAAATGAAAATAACCCAAACTGGTAATGAATAAAAGTCCTTGAAAGCTCAGTTATTTATTTGGATCAGATGCACTGATTTGGATTGAGAATAACATTATTGATTTGATCAGGCAAACGACCACTTAATTAAGAGAAACATCATCAATTTGGATCAGGGGAGTAACCAAGAGTAACATCATCAATTTGGATCAGGGGAGTAACCAAGAGTAACATCATCAATTTGGATCAGGCAAACGACCACTTAATTAAGAGAAACATCATCAATTTGGATCAGGGGAGTAACCAAGAGTAACATCATCAATTTGGATCAGGGGAGTAACCAAGAGTAACATCATAAATTTGGATCAGGCAAACGACCACTTAATTAAGAGAAACATCATCAATTTGGATCAGGGGAGTAACCAAGAGTAACATCATCAATTTGGATCAGGGGAGTAACCAAGAGTAACATCATCAATTTGGATCAGGGGAGTAACCAAGAGTAACATCACTGATTTGGATAAGAGGTATGACATTTAGCCGAGAGTAGCACGATTGATTGGATCAGCGTCATGACAAATGTGAGCAACATCACTAATTTTAGACTGATAATAACATCACTGGTTTGGATTGAAATAACATCACTGATCTGGATTAGGGGCATTACCTTTAACTGACAGTATCACTGATTTGGATCAGAGGCATGACTCTAAATTAAGAGTAACACTGATCTGGACCAGGGGCATTACCTTTACCTAACAGTAACATCACTGACTGGATCAGAGGCACAACCCTAAATTAAGAGTGATATCATTGACTCTGATCAGAGGCATGACCCTAAATTAAGAGTGATATCATTGACTCTGATCAGGGGCATGACCCTAAATTAAGAGTGATATCATTGACTCTGATCAGGGGCATGACCCTAAATTAAGAGTGATATCATTGACTCTGATCAGGGGCAAGACTATTATTAACTTAGAGTAACACAACTAATTTTGGATCAGGTGCATGGTCCCATGCTGAAAATAAAATGATGCAAATTAACACTGGTACATGAATAATGTAAATTATTGCAGACAATGTTTAATCAAAAGCAAAATCATCTGCAAATGATTGATTCACTTAACACATGTAGATTGTTGGCTTTTTTAAACATTCTTACTTAATACAGCAAACCAACTATCATAATGCAATGTGTTAATCTGTGCCCTTCATCTACCATACTTGTTGGCAGAAATTAAGGTCAGTCCATTTGAATTTTGAATGTATTACATTTTGGCAGAGTGAGAAGAGGTTGGGTGGGGTCTGGGCAAAACAATGCAACAATGTAAATATACATACTGTAATCAAAATTTGGATGAAAAGAAAAGTATGGTCTGAGGGGTCATATTTTAAAATTCCTTAACTGATGCAGTCAAATCTGGCCTTTCAACCATCCATACTGTCAGTACCATTCATAAGTTAACATCAAACTATCTTTGTTTCCCCCTGCCATATGGTAGGTAATGTTTATTTGGACTGTATTTAATATGAAATAGTTTCATCTTTACCTTAATTTAACAATCCATCTATCCACCAATCTGCATACTTTTTCTTTACATGTGTTGTTCTATCTATCCTTCATTCTATCTTTTGGTTTGCCTATGTAACATGTACTTGTCTGTAAGAACAACTTTTCCAGAAAGAACTTTCATCTAATCACACAAAGGGGTAACATAAACAATTTAACTGTACAGTACTTCACTAATGGCAGCTATTTAGAATGGAACAAAAATGGCATTCAGAAAATGACTGCATGATAAAGAGACCTTCTGTGCTCTTTTGTTTATAGGGAATTAAAGGGGGAAAGAAACCGAGAAAGAAGTGTGAAATAAAAACTAACATGCTTGCACAATGTAGTGGAATGTATGGGAACATGCCACAGAATATATGGGATGATGCTTTGGATTAGACTACTGATCAGAAGAATTGCAGTAACGGTTTCAATGCAGCAGTGTGAGATAAGCAAGCGCTGGACTGATCAAACCTTCCATCTCAGAATGAACCCAGATTTGAAATAAATTTCCTGTATCAGACTATCATCAATCCTTGCCAGTCCTAATTTATCTGTTTCATTACTACTGCTATTTTTTTAAGTTGAAGAAGTAATGCTGAACCAATATTATGCATTAGATTTCTATTTTTCTGTCTGCCTGTCAGTTTAATTTCTACCCATGTTTTCTGTACAATTATACATGTACAGCATATAAATGAAGAGAATATGCCCTCATATCTCCTGGATTAACTTTACATTTTGGATTAAAAGGTTTACCTTGCAGGGAAATAAAGATAATAACTTTACATACTTAACTAAAAATGCACAATAAATGTTTACCAAATCAGACAATTACAAAGAATATGTCCATTTGGTGACTTATAATACTCCATAATCCCCATAATTTAATGTAGTGGAAATGCACAGATTCCAAAGATGTTAGGAATTATGTCAATAGTATTTTGTTTTAAAAGTTACAAGTTTTTTTCTCTTTGACTAGCAGAGGTTTTAAACAACATGAAATACTAATGAATTAAACATAAAATTAAAATTTCAAACTTTAAAATCTGCAAATCATAGTGTTTATATATTTACATACCCTAGGTTCATTCTAAGAGAAAACGACTCTTTTGCATGAGGCAGACTGGTTAGCTTGCTGTGACAAGGTTATATTTAAGTTACCTACCCAAAAAACTACTTTCAGTGGAATCAGTCTGATGATTATGACTAGATGAATGAAGTGAGGAGTGTGGGACACTAGAATCTGAAGTCAATAAAAATCAACATCATGGTATTATTGTGGGAACTATGGTTACTTGATAAGATTTTAACAATTACCCATTTCATATTCTTATGCTGCATTTACAACTTCATGAATGGAACAGATGGTTGGAAGGACATAAAATGTAAATACCGTGACTGACATGACAAGAGATTGTTGTTGTTGTTATAGGGTTTAACGCCATTTTTCAGCACAAGATAGGCTATACATGGCGGCCAGTATTAATGGTGGAGGAAGAACCCTGGAAAATCCCGGGAAGAACCACCGACCCACGAGAAGCTACTGGCAGGCTTTCTCACATACCCACGTTAGCCGAGCCTGGACTCGAACTCACGCAGACAAGAGATTGACTAGTGTGATTGATGCAACATAAACTAACATGACAATATCCAGTAAATACAAAAGATCAATGCTGACATTTAGTTGCATACAAATTTTACCCTAGATATGAAAACAACTGTAAAGTAAAACGATATACTGAAACAAACCTAGACAATTTAAATGTAGTCTAAAATATATACTTTAACAGTTATATGACAAGAAATATTTTGCTAAAATAAAATTGTTAATTACAAACCTTGACAACATTAAGGCTCAGTTATTTAGAGCATTTTAATGAAAGTCTATGGCAGACAATATTCAAAGCGAAATTTCCTGAACAAAATCATCATATTGGCAAAGCATTGTGGGTTACTCTGCAAGAAATTGTGGTAAAGCTGGTGCAAGATTATAATTTTACTAGTTCACCCAATTAGCAATGAAACGTTTGGAAAAATAATACTAGTCATACCAATACAATTACTTGCAAAAATGGTCAATTTGTACAGGAATTTCAGCTTGCCTGACGTGTGTGCTTTTCTGATGTTAGTTCTTTTCTTGCCTATAATGTGTTTTGTTTCTTTAAAAAATGTACTACCGATCATTTAAGAACAATTACTCATGTCATGAACTAAACATTTACTGGAGCACTCTGGAAAAACTCTGAACTTTCAGTCTCAAACTATTCCTTATTTCTCCAGCAAATAAGTGCACTTAGACAACCATGTATGGTCCCAATACCCTTGCAATTTTCATTTATCCAATTATTATTTGAAAAAAAAGGGAGTATAATGAGCCTGAAACAGTTTATTCATGAACACAGTGAAATGATAAAATGAACATAAATTCCCAAATGTTCATGAAGGTCTGATTTCTGTGAATTTCAAAGTTCCAAAAAAATTTAAAGTCAAAGAAGAAATGAACAATGATTATATTATAGCAATTTTGGCAAATCCACAACAAAAGTCCCTTGATGGAACTGGTGCTCTGCTTAGTGAAAGGATTTCCAGGAATTCAAGATAAGACCATTTCTTCCCTGTTGAGTGTTGAAACTATCTCAGATAGTCTTCAGCAATAAAAAAAATTTCAGATTAGCTGCTGTTGTGTACATACTGGATGTCAGTGTAGTACAATTTTCATTTAGGACAAAGAAGACTTCATTAGAATGTCTTTTAGTGAAAAGCCCATGTCACAATGATCATCCATTCAGAGAGAGTAATGACAACATGATTTTTAAGGCAGTCATCATTGCAGCCAAATTGGATAAACAACTAGCACCATTTTCATTCAGGACCCCTTGGTATCATAAGAAGTCTTTTGCTGAAAACTCCATAGCCCCCCTCCCCGCGAGGAAGAACTGAGATTACAAAGATATGACTTTCTATTCAGGAGGAGTAGCAATAACAAGATTTTCATGATAGCTGCTGTGGTCACCATACTGGATGTCAAATCAGCACCATTTTCATTTAAGAATAAGAGGACATCATAAGAAGTATTCTGATAATAACCCCATGTAAATATGTCTTTCTGTTAAAGTAGAGTTTCTTTTAGGACCAGCTAGACATCATAAGAAGTCTTTTGGTGAAAACCCCATGTGGTATGACGATGCATTCAGGAGAAGTAGTGATAACAAGATTTCAAGATGGCTGCCATGGTGGCCATAGTGCATATCAGATCAGTACCATTTTTTAAAAGGACCAACTAGACAATGACTCTGACCTGGATCTGCCATCATGTAATGCACCAGCAGATCAGGATTCATGTTGTCTGTTTTAATGATTAGTCAAAACAAACGGCACTGACCCAAATCTGCTGGCACATTATGTGATAGCAGCTCTGGGTCTGTGCTGTCTTGCAGCTGGATCCAACCTGTAATCAAATATAACCATACACAGATATACCATATACAGATATACCATATACAGATATACCACATACAGATATACCATATACAGATATACCATATACAGATATACCACATACAGATATACCATATACGGATATACCATATACAGATATACCATATACAGATACAGATATACCATTTACAGATATACCACATACAGATATACCATATACAGATATACCATATACAGATATACCACATACAGATATACCATATACAGATATACCACATACAGATATACCATATACAGATATACCATATACAGATACACCACATACAGATATACCATACACAGATATACCACATACAGATATACCATATTCAGATACAGATATACCATTTACAGATATACCACATACAGATATACCACATACAGATATACCATATACAGATATACCATACACAGATACAGATATACCATTTACAGATATACCACATACAGATATACCATATACAGATATACCACATACAGATATACCATTTACAGATATACCACATACAGATATACCATACACAGATATACCACATACAGATATACCATATACAGATACAGATATACCATATACAGATATACCACATACAGATATACCATATACAGATATACCATATACAGATATACCACATACAGATATACCATATACAGATATACCATATACAGATATACCATATAGAGATATACCATATAGAGATATACCATATACAGATATACCATATACAGATATACCATATACAGATATACCACATACAGATATACCATATACAGATATACCATATACAGATATACCATATACAGATATACCATATACAGATATACCACATACAGATATACCATATACAGATATACCACATACAGATATACCATATACAGATATACCATATACAAATATACCATTTACAGATATACCACATACAGATATACCACATACAGATATACCACATACAGATATACCATATACATATATACCACATACATACCACATACAGATATACCACATACAGATATACCATATACAGATATACCATATACAGATATACCACATACAGATATACCACATACAGATATACCATACACAGATATACCACATACAGATATACCACATACGGATATACCATTTACAGATATACCACATACAGATATACCACATACAGATATACCATATACAGATATGCCATTTGCAGATATATCACATACAGATATACCATTTACAGATATACCACATACAGATATACCATATACAAATATACCATATACAGATATGCCATATACAGATATACCATATACAGATATACCATATACAGATATACCACATACAGAGATATACCATATACAGATATACCATATACAGAAATGCAGTGAAATGACTCCAAAGCATGCTTTAACACAAATATGGAAATAACATGATTGAGGCCTAGTTCCTAAAATTTCACAAAGTCAAAGTTTTAGTGCCAAGATGCAAGATAAAAAAGTCTGATTTAATATGTTTTATTACTGTACCAAAAAATTACTCATACGAATAAAGATGTTACAATTTTCTAACTTTGAGTATATTTTACTTTCAGCTGTGTCAATAGTTCATCACTGGATTGTGATCTTAGCTTATTTCTGAAAGATGTCAACAGGCACTTCAAAAAGCCAATAACTGTTAATCTAATTATTACTGAACCAATACCAATAAGTCTTCTTTGTGTTTGTCTTCATGCACAACCATATTTAGTCCAGGTAAACATCAGCCAGCTGTTTAGTCAACCAGCATATACAACCAAACACCAAATAATGAAATAATCACACAAAGGTTTCTCACCCAAATTTAAACATCGGTTAATTTACATGCCTAATTGAGCAATTGCTAATCATTAATTCAATCCAACAGCTTCAGGTTGTTGAAATTATTGGCTGCTGCTTTACAAAAATAGAATATAACGAAGCTGCCTTTATATACACATAACTTAAATAGCCATGTTGTCCGAAAATCATCATCTAATCAATCAAATAGTGAATCATATTGTCCATTCCAGAAAAAAAGAGCTCCTTTCATTGCTTAACAATTACTCATGCTATAATCAGAAAAATTAGGTACTGTCGCACCTGTAAGTAGTGACTACCCATGTGAAAATGCAAAACTGGCCTTTGTACACAGGTGACTGCTGTACAGAGGTTCACATTTCAAAACTATTCTTTGAACAAGTACAAGGTAATGAATATCATAATTATTATCATTATTGTTTTTATTATTGTTATTACTATTATTATTTTGTTGTCAAGACTGTGTATGTGCACTATTCAACAAAATCACAGAATATATAATTCCAAATGTTCCACACAAAATTAATGTATCCTTCCAACTATATTCCATCTTATAAAATAAATGATTACTGACTTAAAATAAACATGCATCTTAGTTTATTGAGAAAGCACTGATTTCACTACTGATTGACAGCTTGCATTATCAGCATTAGTCAGTTGCTCAAATTGTTGAGAACAAAAGATTTTGTGAAGGCTTGTAGTGAACTGGGACTCAAAAGAAGCAGCATATAGCTATTCTTTTTGACCCATGAACTGAAACTTTGCTTGCCATTACAGACAAGTTTTAAATAATGAATGACCCCTGACCCTAATGAAAAGGAATGTAACTCATATCTCTTCCTAAAGATGAACTTTTTTCATCAGAGAAATATACAGGAAAATAGTTAAGAACTATATGTGTCATACTGGCATAAAAGATGACTTCCATTTCTGCAGCAATAACATGACTATTTTCTCACCATGCAGCAAATGCTTTGATCCTCTACCCTAATGATACAAACTGCCTCAAGTCCAAACCTGACATATTGATACCTTTGACTTACACTGACAATATGACTGAAGTAAGGTGAGTCCAAGTGAGATAAGAAATGTTTGTACATAAATGCACAAGTTTAGTTTAAATAGACTGTGTGGTCACTGTAGATATGCTCCAGCAACTGCTTACAGCAGCAATAAACCAGTGTTTGGTTAGGAAACACCTGGCAATAAACCAGTGTTTGGTTAGGAAACACCTGGCTACTACCCACAGAAAGCAGGTGACCATTAAATACAACATTTATGTAGGAAATTTGCCTTTGTGACTAGATGACCACTATGTAAAGGTTACCATTAGGATAGGTCTGACTGTACATTATTCAGATTTGTGTGGAATCTAACAAAAAATAAAAAATTCAAGTGGGTTAAAATGTCTACAGAATGATCTTGACACCACTTTCTCCGGTTAAATGACTGTTGCACAATATTGTGCATAGCACAATGGCACTCTATGGTCCCCTACCACCATCTTATGGTATGGTTTGACTGTTGTTTGAGATGGATTTATCAGACAAAACTGTGGCTGTTCTTATCCAAGGCTGAGACTACGTCCTACATTAATTTCTGACAAAATCAAGTGGACATGTTTTCAAGTTCCTCTGACATTTATTTCAGCTATCTAATCACTTCTGTCAACTTTAGTAAGTTTTTTTATCATTTTCTTAAAGAAACCTACTCCCAACTTCAACCAAAATCGGCATTCCTTGGCTACCATCACATTTCAACTAACTGAAATGTATGTCAATGGAACTTGAAAACACATCCATTTGCTCGTGTTAGAATTTGATTCCATATAAAAAGACATCAAAGTATAGTCTGAAAAAATCAATTAAACTTTAATTTGTGGAAAAGTGTCAATATAAGTTGCCAAGTGTGTGAGATATTCCTGAAAATTTGGCCTCAAGTTTCCCTGTCAGTCAACTGTGGAACACGCTAAACAATGCTGTCTGTGTTGGAAGTCAGAACAAAAGAGACACAGGAGTTGATATTGTGCTCAGAACATGAAAGCCTTCTGTGACCCATAAGTAGGGGTGGGTAACTATTTTACCTGACTCTTCCCTAGTGTAGAGATTCCAAATATTTACCACATTTATGCTTTTCATGGTACATGTGGTATCTGTGAGATGTATATGAAACCACAGATGCCAAATCATTCACAACCACAGATGCCAAATCATTTACAAACACAGATGCCAAATCATTCACAATCTAAAGATCCTGAGATACCTATTAATACACAAAATCATAGACACATATATACTTATATAGACACATATATACTTATATAAAACAATTACCAGTACAAAAATGATGCACAAATTACCTGAAAATTTTCTAACTTTGGAAGAAATTATTTCTGACTTGTGCTTTGCTGCAACACAGACATGTACGAGGGCCAGCATGGTGATAATCATGATGATGCTCTGTGCAAGAAGGGGAAGTTCGTAGTGTTTACCAAACCTGGAAACAGAAAATACACAATTTTAAGAAATAACAGGACTTTACCTCCTTGAAATGTACTACATATACTCACTTACAAGTAAAATCCAATTGCAAAGCACACAGGCCCAGAACAACTGTCACACAATGTGCCAGCAGATCTGGAAATATGCAGCATGATAGGTCTAATCAGTAAAACAAACAGCACAGACCCTAATCTGGTTTCATTATGTCACAGCAGATATGGTTCTATGCTGTTTGCAGTTGAATCCAAGTGAGTACATCTTGTACAATACAAAAAAATTCGGTGTTATTGTAGTCTTAAATTTAACTTCCTCCAACTTAACAAAAGAAAAACTTACAAAGAATCTACCGGTATACCAAATCTATGATCATTAAAAGGGCAAAATTTCAAAATACCCAAGCTAAAAAAGGAGCTATTCAAAAATAGCCTTCAATTTTCTGGTGTGCTTATTTGGAATAACATCCACACGATATTAAATCAGCTCCAAATATCTCTTCCTTCCATAATTGGTGAATTAAATGGATGAAATCATAAAAAAGAATAAAGTACACATTACACCATCCACCTCTCGTGCTTCATTTTCATTTCTGCATCAGTGCAGCATTTATGTGAACAGTTTATATACTGTGTATTTGCTGTTGTGTGTGTGTATGTGTGTGTGTATGTGAACATTGCTTATATTTTATTTGTACATAATAGAGGACCTCAAGGTACATTAGTTCTCATTAGTAACTAACTGTCACCCTCTGAAAATTTATTATTATTATTATTATTATTATTATTATTATTAATATTATTATTATTATTATTATTATTATTAAATCCAAATTGAGTTCTGTGGCTGTGCTGGAAAAATCCAGCCATCTGAGAAGAATTTTTGAAAGCAGCAAAAACACCCAAGAAATTTGTGCAATTTTTAATCTTTGTGCAATACTGTGGAAATCTTGATTACAAGCAAGCATTTTCATCTTGGGAATTAGCCTTTGAAATAAACTGTTCAGTCATGTCAATGACAATCTTCTGAGAAAGGTTTAGATTCAGTTTACATAATACAAGTTTAGATACAAAATTTCAATACTCATCAGATATAATGGATTTGTCCCAAACTAATTATCACCCAGCTAGATCGCTGAAAAGTAAAATTAATAGTATGTAAATTACAGTTCAAGTACTACATAAGGTAAGAAGGACAGATAACTTGGATGCAATTATGCAAGTTTAATGCTCACTGAGTGTTCTCAAATACAAAAATTCTCAGTAGATTTGAAAGATTATCTGTACTTTGAACTTGAGCAAACTGGAAATGGTACTGAAATAGTAATAAATAAATGAGGTACGCCTTATTACAAGAACAAAAAAAAACAAAGTATATCTCAAGGTTGACCATTAAAGCTCAATGCTTCAGTGACCCCAGAGACTAATATATAGGTTATATACTGACCTAGTAACCCAGTTCACACAGGTATGGAAAATCAACAAAAGATAGTCACTAATAAAAATGAAGTGACCACTCGTAAGTGTAACATATATACAACTTTCTGTATACTTTAAAAACTGAAACATACATTCTGGGATTGATGAGTTTGTTATTCACAGCTTCATTCAATGCCTACCTTACAAATGTGACCCATAACATGCTTGTCCTAAAGGTGCACAACTTTTCTCTAAGAATGATCAATACTCTCCTGTGATCAAGAAGCAAAAGATCCCATACCCTCCTTGAAGCAAGCAGTCTTATTCCGAGCCCCACAGGGCTCAGAGAAAGATCCCATACCCTCCTTGGATAGAGGTGAAAAAGATTCCATACCTCCTGTGATCGAGGAAACAAGGAGGAAGATAGGCCTTTCTTCCTTCCTTATAAGTATGCTGACTTGGTAAAGTCCATAATTTCATCAGACCATAAAGTGCAAAGCTGACAACCATCCATGCATACACATTCAGTACAAGCGAAATTGGTGGGGTTATTTTCCCATTGGGCCTTTTGGTGTCTACATTTCCCCACACTATGTGACATTTCATGCTGAAATGACTGGATTGGTTTGGGGGGGTTTTAACACCATTTTCAGCACTTGATAAACCATATATTGCAGCCAGTATATTCTGGTGGAAGAACAAACCTGGAAGACCCTGGGAAGAACCACCATCTCACAGGAAGCTACTGAAAAGCTTTCTCACATGCTCACATTGGTTGAGCCAAGATGCAAACTCACACAAAGTCAGAGAGAGAGAAACAAGATGTGTGTGATCTGTAAAGGCAAGAGCCTCAGACAACACTTCACTCAGGGCCCTACATTGAAATGACAAATATTCTAATTTCATGATGAAATGGAAATTATTGCATTCCAATTGCACACTGAAGTGGAAATGATAATATAAATATTCTCATTTCAGACTAAAATGGAAACCATTATGAATGTATTCTGGTAGAGCAACTAGAAGAAAATAGAAAATAAAACACCAGATCTAAAAATGGGTCACCAATGCTCAGCCTAACAACAGATAAAGGGAAAGGGATAAATTTAACTGGGCACTGCTTGCCAAGCACAGTACAATCAACTCCTGAAATCTGAGCTAAAATAACATTCAAAGGAGTGAGCTGCACTGTGAAGCATTTTGTTAAATGCCAAAGTGCAAAACACAAAACAAAGAAATTCTCCATGAGTGAGTGTTTATAAGTGTACAGCAAAGGCATCCAAGGAAAAGAGAAGAGTAATAGGCCTGGGATTCAGATGGATCTGTGTTCTTTCTGTTCTAGAACTTTCCATACTAATTGGAGGTTGGAATTAGGAGCCTGGATGTGGAGACATGCATCCAGGAAGAAACTATATATCTGAGAACTGTGCAATCAAAGGTCCCAACTTTTGGCTATGTACTACAGATTAAAGGAAAAACTATTATAGGATCAGGGATGGACAAACGTTAGGAAAAGTGAACTAGCTTATGGGCAAGCCAACTGGAATATTGAATTAGCCCTTGGAATTTGCCCAAAACTATGATAACATAAAATCACAAGTTTAAAAAATATGGTAAAATAAAATATAGAATATGTTTCTTTAAACTGTATTACATTTATTCTACAAATAAACAGCTTTTGGAGGTTTTCTTATCAGCTTCTGTTATCTAAAAAGATACATCTAACAGTACATGAAGATTGATATGTGGACAAGAACAAAAAGTTTGCTAACAGACTCACTTTCACCATATCAACAATACTGAAAGCTTGACTTGAAAATGAGATCTGTTTGCAATGATTCATTTAATTCATTTAATTACACACCTGAATGATTCTGAGAAATCTTTTTTTATCCATGTAATTATTTGCCAAAATGTATACTATCAATCTCCTGCAATTACTATGTAAACAACTGGTGATCAACACTCACAGATGGTATATGATTGGGTACATCAATTCTGCTTTTAAAGAATCCACATTAGAAATGAGTGCCTTTTATTTCCAAACACACCTGTAACAGAGTCAGCTCAGTACACTTAACTGAACCAGAATGTTCAGCAGGATATTTGACTGGCTTGCTTAATTATTAAGGAGAAGCCTAGTCACTCACTTCCTGTGGCGATGTTAAGACTTAAGAACTGGTGAATCCAGTCTACTTACAAATATTAAGACTATATTTAAAGGTGTCAACAGGCACTTGGGTACTCACCCGGGTAACAAAATTAGCTATATGGTATCCATTTAGTTCATGTAACAAAAAACACAAAACAAACAAACATCAAAACAACATGTTTCCAAGTTCAGATCAAAGATTATATCTGGTGATATCAGGAGCAAGCGAGAAAGAATAATGAGCACAGTTTGAGGCTCATGTCACTTGATATTTAACCATCACAGACATCAGTCTACTGATCATCTTATATTTTCAGTGTCTGCCACCATTTGTCTATGTACATCAAACAGTTTCCGTTCATGATGCATTTCCAAGAAAACAGATGGGTATTTTGAATTTGAAACCATGTTCAAGGGTTCATTATAGTTTGATACACACTTACATAGCAGACCAGTCTATACTGAAAAAAAAAACATCAAAACATGGTGCCAAATATTAAGTGAAACCAATGAGGCCTGTGGATGTTTATATGACTAAATAATGTCAGAGGAGAGGATTTTGTTAAACTCAAGAACATGCCACATCAGGAAAAGTACAAATCAATAGCTCTTTACAAATTCTGAAAGAGGAATTCGACAGTGACAAAATACAGCATTAAGGATTTGTGGACTTTACGACCTTTCAGCAAAAGTTAAACATGTGATGGAGATTAGTTAAAGTGAATGTTGTGTATAAATATTTTATCATTTTGTTTTGTGTCTGTATTCTCATACTAATCCAAATGGATTTAGCCAATTTGTGAGAAGAATTTTAAATGCATATCCAGGTAAGTAGCAAAAATAAAGGTACATTTTTCATGATGTTTTCTGTAATTATGGCATGTAATATATAGATTACTCTTTTTATGCTCAGACTGCGCTCTTTTGCCACTCATATTAGTAATAATTATGCTTATGCCTTCAGGGTGGTATGGATGAACTTGCAACAAAGGAATTCAGCTTCATAGTTATTATAATTTCCCTTTGAGCAGGCACCCAATTATTAGGATCGACATGTAACCGATTGACTGTTCCTAAAATTTTGACATCTTTAACTATACATAATATAATATTCATTCTCTATCTGTCTGATTTCAAATATATGTTCTACGCATTCATATTATGGCTGTGCAAGAAAATGCAAGACTGACCTTGACACTGACAAGAAGAAAAAAGTGACAGATTTTCACAGTATATCATGAAATGATGGTGATATGAATTAAATTGCACACATTTACATACAAACGGTAAATAAAAGTCATATATGTACTATGGCAAGTTTGCAGAGTATGATGTTTGCAAAACATACAGCATTACAAACTGTCTCATTCTGTAGGACTTGCTTGTGGGCAAGTGTCTTGCAAACTTGGACCTGTCAAATCTGAATTTTAGCTTGTCCCAGGCATCAGGCAAGTGAAATTTGTCCAACCCTAATCATGATGTCAAATTCTTCAATAATTCATTAACAAACAAATATCCAAAAACAATGAATTTGTTATCTACAAAAGGCTATTCACTATCAAAATAACATATCTTAAATACAGCAGGAAAAATTACTCAAATATCAATGTTAAAAAATAAATATAAGATTTCAAGTCATAAACTTAAAAGGCTTGTATACTGAAAATGGATAGACCTATTTTCAGCAAATATGCATTATAAAATACTCATGTGACTATTTTTCCACAGTACTCAACATTTGCAATTTTACTCTTATACTTTCCAAAATTTAGGCATGGTTTCCAAGTCACCTTTCTTACCTTAAAGGGGCTGATGCATGAATAAAAAAAATCTTAAAAATGAGTGTTGATAAATTTATTATACAGTAGTCCCCCTCTTATATGGCCACCCCTTCTGCACCGGGAAAGTTGCCTTATAAGATGGGTGGCCTTTCCAGAGGGGGAATACATTTTTTGAGAGAAGTATATGTAATGTACGCAGTAAGAAAGCTACATTCTTCAAAGCATTTAATATCTTCGTTTAAAAGTAACATTAATTATTAAAAGGTTCTTCTTGTTATAATAATAGACTTATTTCAACTGAATATGCATTAATAGTTCTTATTCTTGCGTAAGCGTGATATGCGAGCGGGTGTTGTTGTCATGCACATTGCAAAACCATTCAAAAATGTCATTTAAATCTTGGTACATACATAATTCTCTTTCCATTTGCTCCATTTTCCCACTGCTGCTGAATAACCTCCTTATCGGTTACGATGTTGTTTATTCGAGTCTTTTCAACATAAAATTGTTTTATTCGAGTCTTTTCTACCTAAAATCGTTCGGCAAGTTCCCCCTCCCCACTTCACCCGATGTAGAGTAGAATAACCGACTTTTTTCTAAAATAATTGTCTCCATTTACATGATGACATGTTAATGTTTTGTAATGATTTATTTGGATGTTGCTAACTGTATGCGATTTAATTATGCAGACGAAACTTTTGCAGAGCGGACGAAATGCCTTCTTCGTAAAGGAATGTGTTGTCACGTGATTTTTCGGTCTTTGTCTGGTACCCTGTTTTGTTCAAGGCTAATTTCTGTGTGTGTGTCTGCAAAAATCTATTTTTAGACCATACTGACCCTGTTATGATCTTGACAATTACATCCGGTTGTAATCATCAGTGTTGCCAACTACAAGACCGATAAAACAACTTTTCTGCATTTAAACAAAATGCCATGTGTTTTTTTAAAGGCAGCGATCTTGTCACGTGATTCATTAGTCGCAGTCTGGTACCCTATTTGTGTTTACATTTCTTTACACTAAGGGAGAGAAGCCAAAATGGCTTTGATATGTACGCAGATTTGATCTGAACAGTAGCACCTCGCGAGCGTTAGGATTTGTAATCTTGACAATTATTGTCAGTAGTAATAGCCACTAATTATGAAAATGAACAAGCTCAACATCTCACTAAGGGAAGCCATAAAGGCTATCAAACCATTTTCCTGCTGACTTGTGTATTGTACATCAATACCGCCACTTCTCAGCTGTTACTACTGTTCAATAATTGTAATCTTAACAATTATCAGAGTGACATCTCATGATAACACAGCAGTAAGGCTAATCGGATTACGTGTACTTACCTTTTTGTATGGATTAAAATTTGAGTCTTTCTCGGCTTTATGGAATAAATGTGGCTTCTCGTGAAGCATAAATGATATAATATTAACCTTAGTGGTACATGTACTTTAGTCAACACTTCTTTCAGGAACTAAAACCTGACATCGGGAAACAGAAATCGGATTACTTAACACACGTTATCAATAAAATTGGTTCTGGATACATATTACAAAATAAAATGCGGCCGCTTGTGAGGGGTAAATTTTATATTTTTGCACTAATGTGCTGGCTGCTGGTAGCGTTAGCGGGGTGGCCTTTCGTGAGGGGTACTTTTGAACACAAATTCGTTGGTGCCGTCGGATTCTGGCCGTAAGGAGCGGGTGGCTGCTGGTCAGGGGGGCCATTCAAGAGGGGGACTACTGTACATAAATTCATTTTTTTAAAGTAAAAGTATTGTACAGAGCTTAATGATTTAAATACCAGATATGTTACTCAAAATCTATTTCATTAATGTTTAAAAGTGCTATTTTATTTATTGAGGAGTATATCCTCATGGATTGTACTCACCAAAACAGTATCCTTAATGTATTGGCTATAAGTAGATTGAGACAGACAAATGTAGAGAACCCTTCAGAATTCCCCGTTTTCCTTATATCTAAGTACTGTGGGATAAAGGGGAAAACTCCTCCAATGATCATGGCCCCTGCTGCCACCCAGTTGATAAGGTTCATGATGGTGATCTCTGGCATTGTCATGGCTCCAAATCGGAGAAATAG
>JAECUM010093562.1:0-69571 GCA_016617855.1 Megalonaias nervosa | reverse complement strand
GTTAAATCCAATTGTTCCATTGCCTCAGAGAGAATTTGGACATCGATCATTCAGAGTTTTGAAAATTTCCTATGATAGCATAAACAATTGCTGACTGTTGACAATTAAAACTTTACATTCATTGGACTATTGACATTATTAAAACTACTCATCTGACAGGAAATTTCATTATGAAAACTACTCATCAAATAAAATTTCCTAGGTTTGGGTTAGTGGACTACTACCCTTTTGTTTACATAAATATGTTCGTATATTGCTGCATAATCCTGTTCAGTGACAAGGTCAGCTGTTAGGTTATGTAGACCATGTGAGCCTCTTGCTCTGTTTTACCTAGTGCAATAGAACATCATACATCTCACTCAGGGTATTCTGTTTTACCTAGTGCAATAGAACATCATACATCTCACTCAGTGCAATAGAACATCATACATCTCATGCAGGGTATTCTGTTTTACCTAGTGCAATAGAACATCACACATCTCACTCAGCCTCTCTTTTTAGCTTGTGCAAGAGAACATCATGCATCTCACAGCCTGTTGTTCTCTTTTTCACCTAGCACAAGAGAACATTATGCATTTCACACAGCCTGTTATCTTTTTCACCTAGTCAAGAGAACATCATGCATCTCACTCAGCCTGTTCTGTTTTACCTAGTGCAAGAGAACATGCATCTCACTCAGCCTTTTGCTCTCCATTTTACCTAGTGCAAGAGGGCATCATGCATCTTACTCAACCTCTTTTTCTCATTTTCACTTGGTGCATGAGAGCATCATGCATTTCACTCAGCTGTTCTCATTTTTATGTAGTACAAGAGAACATTATGCATCTCATTCAGTCTGTTTTTCTTTTTTCATGTAGCACAAGAGAAAATCATGCATCTCACTGTCTGTTCTCATGTTCATCTAGTGCAATAGAACATCATGAATCTCAATCAGCTTGCTGCTCTCTTTTTCACCTAGTGCAAGAGAACATCATGCATCTCAGTCAGGGTATTCTGTTTTACCTGGTGCAAGAGAACATTATGCATCTCACTCAGCCTGTTGTTCTCTTTTTCACCTAGTGCAAGAGAACATCTTGGATCTTATTCATCCTGTTGTTCTCTTTTTCACCTAGTGCAAGAGAACATCTCACATCTTACTCAGCCTGTTGATCTCTTTTTCACCTAATGCAAGAGAACATTATGCATCTCACTCAGTCTGTTCTCATTTTCAGCTAGTGCAAGAGAACATCATGCATCTCAATCAGCTTGTTGCTCTCTTTTTTACCTAGTGCAATAGAACATTAAGCATCTCACTCATCCTGTTGTTCTCTTTTTCACCTAGTGCATGAGAGCATCATGCATCTCAATCAGCCTGTCATTCTCTTTTTTTTTACCTAGTGCAAGAAACCATCATGCATCTCACTCAGCCATTGGGTGTACGTTCTTGTGATTATTTGAGTGTTAAATCATAATACTTGTTTCTGTTGGTGACATAAATTACTTCTATATTTGTAGTGAAAGATACATACCTTATGTGTAAGCGGAGGTGAAACTAGTTCATGCTAAAATTCAGATTTAAGCACCATTTTGTCTGCTTGGCCAATGTAAATTTAATTTTACTGAACTTTGAACATTCATCAGAGTTACTCGAGGATATAGAAGGATTCATTGATTTATTTTACCCATCCCAACTGTTTTAACTGTCGATATTTATTTGATCATGTAGTCATCCACAGGGTAATAGAAAATTCAGTTTTACATGTTTTCAAAAGCCCCAATCAAAGTGACTTCATTTTGCCCATCCCAATTAGGTGTTTTCACAAAACTGCAAATTTTTATTCAATTACCATATTTTCTGCAGAGAGTAAATTGGCAAAAAAGAAATATAATATTGACATCAATAATGGAAGATTGCATGGTGTCCCTGATCGCTGAAGAGGCATTTATTTCTTCTGAAGTTCTAAACATTTGCCCCCAAGCACAATCTGCTTTACTTTGTCTAGCCTTTAATTTATAGAACTAAAGTCATATGTATACAGTGCTTTTTATACAGTGAAACACAGTGTGCGAAGGAATAATTTCTCATTTACATGCACATTTTTATCTGACAGTTTGATTTAAATATGCATTTATTTTTTATTCATTAGCTCCAAAGTTAGTCTCTGCCATTTGGTCATCATACTTGTATGAAGTCACATAATCACAGTCAGTAGACCTTGATGACTCAAAGATTGATCACTGAAACACTAGGCATCACTTGCAGGGTCCATTCCAGGATGTGTGACTGAGGTATTAACTTTAACTTCGAAAATAATTACATTGAAAAGTCAAACGAATTCATGAGAATGGCACATCATATTTTACAAGTCCTACTATTATTTCTTACTTAAATCCCTTCTGTATTCAGAAATCAACCCCCTTTTTCTTCGGATGGAAGGGGGAATCCCCACCACTAAATTATCAGTTCTGGATTAGACCTGCACTTGAATGAGTAGACAGGTTCTGGCATTATAAAGGTAGGACTTTCTCAAAACTGTAACTTAAAAATCTTGGATGGTTGAAAGCTAAATAAAATTGTTGGGCTGATAGCAAGTTTTAGTATTTCAGATTTTGTTGTATATGTATTAGCAAGTTTGAGTAGTTCAAAGCTTTGTTTGAATTTATACTTGATTTCTAAATTATTTTATGAAGTTCTGTTATGACTATGTATCAGGCAAGAAACAAGTAAAATTGTTGTAAGAGTAAATTTAATGACAGCCTTTTATAGTGGTTATACAGTCATGTATACAGACAGTTTGAAAGATGGGTACAAAGTTGCAGATGCTGTTGTAACACTCTGCAAGACTGTCTTCAGCTTGTTTTCGAGTACAGCTTCCATCTTTACTCCAGAAGTTATATAAATCATTGCATCATCTTGAAATCTCACCAAAAATTCATTCCATTATCTTTTTAGATGAATTTTCCACACTAAAAACATTACCTCATATTTTTTACGGTTGCTTAATATTCAAAGTCAAACAGAAACATGATCTGCTGATACAGTGTGGAAAAAAGCATTCTGTACTGTTGGGTATCAAGACACAATGATATTAAGGGTAATGAAAGAGTGGAAAAAACATACCTTACTGTTGGGTTACTTTAATTGAGTCACATCAGTATTAAGTGTAATGATACAGTGTGGAAAAAAGCATACCATACTGTTGGGTTACTTTAATTGAGTCACATTGGTATTAAGTGTAATGATACAGTGTGGAAAAAAGCATACTGTACTGTTGGGTTACTTTAATTGTGTCGCATTGGTATTAAGTGTAGTGATACAGTGTGGAGAAAAGCATACTGTACTGTTGGGTTACTTTAATTGATCACATCGGTATTAAGTGTAATGATACAGAGTGGAAAAAAGCATACTGTACTGTTGGGTATCAAGTCACATTGTTATTATGGTTAATGATACAGCGTGAAAAAAAGCATACTGTACTGTTGGGTATTTTGTTACATCATATTTACAGTGATGATAGAGTGTGGAAAAAGCATACTGTACTGTTAGGTATTTTGTCACATCAGTATTAAGGGTAATGAAAGAGCAGATAAAGCAGCTACAGATGCCCTACAGTCACAGTTTGCTAATGGAAGATTCTGTATACTGTTTTAAGTATTATATCAGTTGACATGTTCTGTATACCTGTCAAAATATGCCGAATGCAAACTCCACAAACATTAGCTCAAAACATCCAGTGCACCACTGGAGAGGAGCCTTAATATCATATAGAACAAATCGCAGAGATGAGGTGGTATTGGATCATTCACATATAGAACATAAATACCAGAACCATGCGTACCTCCTAAAGGGTGAAGCTCAACAAGAGTATGTACTGCCCGTGTTCAGTGACAGTGGAACACCCATTTGTAAAGTAGTGACTTCCAACAGTGGAACACCCATTTGTAAGGTACTGACTTCCAACAGTGGAACACTCTTTTGTAACGTACTGACTTCCAACAGTGGAACACCCTTATGTAAAGAACTGACTTCCAACAGTGGAACACCCTTTTGTAAAGGACTGACTTCCAACAGTGGAACACCCTTTTGTAAAGTACTGACTTCCAACAGTGGAACACCCTTTTGTAAAGTACTGACTTCCAACAGTGGAACACTCTTTTGTAAAGTACTGACTTCCAACAGTGGAACACCCTTATGTAAAGTATTCCCCTATGAAATGATCATAAATAATTCATGAACTGTTCTTGAACGGTTCATGAACCATTCATGAAAGTTCATCAAAAGGTTTATGAACTATTCATGAACGTGCATGACAGTGGAACACCCTTTTGTAAAGTACTGACTTCCAACAGTGGAACACCCATTTGGAAAGTAGTGACTTCCAACAGTGGAACACCCATTTGTAAAGTATTGACTTCCAACAGTGGAACACTCTTTTGTAAAGTACTGACTTCCAACAGTGGAACACTCTTTTGTAAAGTACTGACTTCCAACAGTGGAACACTCTTTTGTAAAGGACTGACTTCCAACAGTGGAATACCCTTTTGTAAAGGACTGACTTCCAACAGTGGAACACTCTTTTGTAAAGTACTGACTTCCAACAGTGGAACACCCTTATGTAAAGTATTCCCCTATGAAATGATCATAAATAATTCATGAACTGTTCTTGAACGGTTCATGAACCATTCATGAAAGTTCATCAAAAGGTTTATGAACTATTCATGAACGTGCATGACAGTGGAACACCCTTTTGTAAAGTACTGACTTCCAACAGTGGAACACCCATTTGTAAAGTAGTGACTTCCAACAGTGGAACACCCATTTGTAAAGTATTGACTTCCAACAGTGGAACACTCTTTTGTAAAGTACTGACTTCCAACAGTGGAACACTCTTTTGTAAAGTACTGACTTCCAACAGTGGAACACTCTTTTGTAAAGGACTGACTTCCAACAGTGGAACACCCTTTTGTAAAGGACTGACTTCCAACAGTGGAACACTCTTTTGTAAAGTACTGACTTCCAATAGTGGAACACCCTTTTGTAAAGGACTGACTTCCAACAGTGGAACACCCTTTTGTAAAGGACTGACTTCCAACAGTGGAACACCCTTTTGTAAAGGACTGACTTCCAAACTGTGGAACACCCTTTTGTAAAGTATTCCCCTATGAAATGATCATAAATAATTCATGAACTGTTCTTGAACGGTTCATGAACCATTCATGAAAGTTCATCAAAAGGTTTATGAACTATTCATGAACGTGCATGAACTGAAAATGGTCAGTTCAAATGAATTCCAAAAGTGGAACACCCATTTGTAAAGTACTGACTTCCAACAGTGGAACACCCATTTGTAAAGTACTAACTTCCAACAGTGGAACACCCATTTGTAAACTACTGACTTCCAACAGTGGAACACCCATTTGTAAAGTACAGACTTCCAACAGTGGAACACCTATTTGTAAAGTATTGACTTCCAACAGTGGAACACCCATTTGTAAAGTATTGACTTCCAACAGTGGAACTCCCATTTGTAAAGTATTGACTTTCAAACTGTGAGGCAGGGATTTTAAGTCAGTTCGATCAAGTAATTTTTTTTATGATGTTCCTCCAGAAATTTTGTCTTGACCTTTTAAAACAATGAAGTTTATGTAACATATTATGACCTTTTAGTTTAAGAACTTTACCATTTTAACCTTTTTTTTTAAAGGTGAATGTTGACCAGAGTCCATACCCTGCCAGTGTACACTGACAATGGAACACATTCTTGTCAAATGTGAACTCAATTAAGAAATTTATCAATCAGAGAAAATCTTGGACATTAAGCAAATGTGATTCATTAAAAAATTGGACCCTATATTTTAAGAATTGTATGATTTTTTTTTACGTTCATTTTTTATTAGCTTTACTAGTGATACACAAGAAGAACTTGCTGGATGATCTGTTTTATGTTGCCTGTCATCCAACCACCTTTTAGCACAAATTTATTATCACTATTCCTCCTAAACTACTTGGAGGATTGCAATGAAACATTCATCCTATGGTGTAGTTGGTATTAAATGACAATAGTACTGCTTGGACATCCTCATTGGATGGTCATAACAACAGGGACTTTACACAACAGTATTTTTTATGTCTAGTTTAGATCCTGAATGAAAATGGTGCTGATCTGATGTCCAATATGGCCACTGCAATGGCCATCCTGAAAATCTTGTGATCTCTACTTCTACAGAATGAAATGTAATATCGCCATGGGGTTTTCACAGGAAGACTTCTTACAATGTCTAGTTGGACTCAAATGAAAATGGTGCTGTTGATCTGATGCCCAAAATTGCTGCCTTAGTGACCATCTTGAAAATCCTGTTATTGACAGTCATCCTGAATGAACAGTAATATTGAGGTGGGGTTTTTGCCAGAAGACTTCTTGTCATGTATAGTTTGCCCAAAATGAAAATGGTATTGATCTGATGCCCAGTATGGCTGCAGCAGTGGCCATCTTAAAAATAATATCACTACTTCTCCTGAATGGATGTTTGTATCAACATGGGGTTTTTTAACTAAAAGACTTCTTATGATGTCAAGTTGGTCCTAATATTTTGCCCATTGAGAAATTCAATATGCCTGCACAGTGGCCATCTTGAAAATCTTCGCACTATTTCTCCTGAACATGGTCATATCAGCATAGGGTTTTCGCCAAAAGACTTATGATGTCTGGTTGGTCATAAATGGAAATGGTGCCAATCTGACTTCCTGAATGGAAAACCTTGTTCACTACTTCATGGATCGCTTGTATTATTAACATCAAGTTTCATTCAAAAGACTTCTTACAAAGCCTTGTGGTCCTAAATGAAAGAGGTGCCAACTTGACGTCCAAAATATCCACCACAGCAGCAAATTTGAAAATTTTGTTATCACTGAGAAATGTCAAAAATGGTTTCAGTACAAACACGAAGGAAGAAATGGTATTACACCTTATCTTGAATTCCTGGAAATTCTTTTCAGTCATTAGAACATCAGTCCCTTCAGAGGACTCTTGTTTTATATACCATTTACAGAATTTTAACATGTTTACCTTTTATCTTTTATTTTGATGTACCAAATGTGTATGTTTATTTGAAAGTGTTTGTCTTATATTTTATTTTATTTTGCATTTTTTAAAATCTTTTTTATATTTCTTTTAATCAGCACTATATAGCCAATATTGTGCTGATGTGTCATGTCATTAAACCATTACATATTATTGTAATTTTTGTTTAATTTTGAATACTTTTGACTAAACTTTGGCATTTTTTAAATTTTATCTGTAACCTTGAAAGAGAAAATATTTCCATTTGTCCTAAAATTGAAAAAAAATTAACCTTTATATTTTTACAGTCATTTTAAGATCCTTGCATTTTTTTGAAAGACTTTATATTTTTTGAACAATAATTTTAATCAGGACTAAATAGCCAGGAATGTGCAAACATGCAGTCAAAATTTGTGTATGTATATTATGTACATTTAACTTTGTATACTGTGTTTTAAATGCAAATCTCCGCTTTTAAACTTGAAAGATGTTGATGGTGCATGTTATAGATGGTTAATGTATATGTGATGAAATGTGTTACATTGAAGTAAATTTGTTTAGAATATATATATATATATATATATATATATATATATATATATATAATATAATGCCTCCATTTAACTGTTGATTGACAAACTTTCATGAAATGGTTGGTTTATTTCTTACCTATCATGAGTAGTCTAACTTCCAACTTGAGTGTCCTCATTTAGATATGAAATGCTTTAAATATACACTTAGTTATGTGTTCTTTTTTCTCAGTATTCTCTGAATAAGTTGGTGATCAAATAGTAATTGTAACTTTCAACTACAATACATGCAACTTCAGTTTAGTTAGAGTACAGAACTATTAAAGACTTGTTGGTTCATGCCATTCTAATAGTAGCCAAGTTGGTTGAGCATCCAACTCTTATCCAAGAACTGTGGAGTCCTTGGGAAAGTCATTTAGCTTCCATTTGCTCAGTATGAAATAGCCATTAGTGTGTAAACAGTGTTGTTAAAACCTCCCTGAAAAGTCATTCTCAGATGGTTGTTTCACTGTTTGCTTAATAAAATAAATTCTCATATTAGATGCTTACAAATTCTATGGCTTAAGACATGAACTCAGTGTGTTCATGGAACATATTTGTCCCATCAGGCAGTATCTGAGAAACTGATCTGAACAGAAAAGTGATGGACTGATATCATGATGGATGAATGAATAAGAGTACTGGAAACACTGTATGGTCCAATGACATGAATGGAAGGCATAAAAAACATGACAGTGCTTTAATATGCCAGGTTTAAGTTATCAAGTGAAGGGAATGTAAAGAGATTGAAACCTTTCACATAAACAGTCTTCTCATCAACAGCCCCCTCAGCCATTTGTTTTATTGCTGTCAGAATATGAAAAATGCTTTTTGTTTATTTTTTTTTTAAATTTAGAAATATCGACATTTTAAAGGAGACTCTTAAAAAAGCTAGAATGACTCAGACTATATAGTGTAGGCAGACCAGTGTTAACCCATAATGATTCCATCAGAATATATAGTGTAGGCAGACCAGTGTTAACCTATCATGATTCCATCAGACTATATAGTGTAGGCAGACCAGTGTTAATCCATAATGATTCCATCAGACTATATAGTGTAGGCAGGCCTGTGTTAATCCATAATGATTCCATCTGACTATATAGTGTAGGCAGACCTGTGTTAACCCATCATGATTCCATCTGACTATATAGTGTAGGCAGACCTGTGTTAACCCATCATGATTCCATCAGACTATATAGTGTAGGCAGACCAGTGTTAACCCATCATGATTCCATCTGACTATATAGTGTAGGCAGACCAGTGTTAACCCATAATGATTCCATCAGACTATATAGTGTAAGCAGACCAGTGTTAACCCATAATGATTCCATCAGACAATATAGTGTAGGCAGACCAGTGTTAACCCATAATGATTCCATCAGACTATATAGTGTAGGCAGACCAGTGTTAACCCATCATGATTCCATCAGACTATATAGTGTAGGCAGACCAGTGTTAACCCATCATGATTCCATCAGACTATACAGTGTAGGTAGACCAGTGTTAACCCATCATGATTCCCTCATGATTCCATCAGACTATATAGTGTAGGCAGACCAATGTTAACCCATAATGATTCCATCTGACAATATAGTGTAGGCAGACCTGTGTTAACCCATGATGATTCCATCAGACTATATAGTGTAGGCAGACCAGTGTTAACCCATAATGATTCCATCAGACTATATAGTGTAGGCAGACCTGTGTTAACCCGTCATGATTCCATCAGACTATATAGTGTAGGCAGACCAGTGTTAACCCATAATGATTCCATCAGACTATATAGTGTAGGCAGACCTGTGTTAGCCCATCATGATTCCATCTGACTATATAGTGTAGGCAGACCTGTGTTAACTCATGATGATTCCATCAGACTATATAGTGTAGGCAGACCAGTGTTAACCCATAATGATTCCATCAGACTATATAGTGTAGGCAGACCAGTGTTAACCCATAATGATTCCATCAGACTATATAGTGTAGGCAGACCTGTGTTAACCCATAATTATTCCATCAGACTATATAGTGTAGGCAGACCAGTGTTAACCCATGATGATTCCATCAGACTATATAGTGTAGGCAGACCTGTGTTAACCCATGATGATTCCATCAGACTATATAGTGTAGGCAGACCTGTGTTAACTCATGATGATTCCATCAGACTATATAGTGTAGGCAGACCAGTGTTAGCCCATAATGATTCCATCAGACTATATAGTGTAGGCAGACCTGTGTTAACCCATCATGATTCCATCAGACAATTTAGTATAGACAGACCTGTGTGCTATCATGATTCATTCAGACTGGTTCGTGTAGGCAGACCTGTGTTACCCCATCATGATTCCATCAAACTATTTATTGTAGGCAGGCCTGTGTTAACCCATCATCATTCCATCAGACTATATAGTGTAGGCAGGCCTGTGTACAACATGTATCATGATTCCATCAGACTGTTTCGTGTAGGCAGACCTGTGTTAACCCATCATGATTTCATCAGACTATACTGTAGGCAGGCCTGTGTTAACCCATCATGATTCATTCAGACTTTATAGTATAGGCAGACCTGTGTTAACCAATAATGATTCCATCAGACTATATAGTGTAGGCAGACCTGTGTTAACCCATCATGATTCCATCAGACTATAGTGCAGGCAGATCTGTGTTAACCCATCATGATTCCATCAGACAATTTAGTGTAGACAGACCTGTGTTAACCCATCATGATTCCATCTGACTATATAGTGTAGGCAGACCCGTGTTAACCAATAATGATTCCATCAGACTATATAGTGTAGGCAGACCTATGTTAACCCGTCATGATTCCATCAGACTATATAGTGTAGGCAGACCAGTGTTAACCCATAATGATTCCATCAGACTATATAGTGTAGGCAGACCAGTGTTAACCCATGATGATTCCATCAGACTATATAGTGTAGGCAGACCTGTGTTAACCCATCATGATTCCATCAGACTATAGTGCAGGCAGATCTGTGTTAACCCATCATGATTCCATCAGACAATTTAGTGTAGACAGACCTGTGTTAACCCATCATGATTCCATCTGACTATATAGTGTAGGCAGACCCATGTTAACCAATAATGATTCCATCAGACTATATAGTGTAGGCAGACCTGTGTTAACCCATGATGATTCCATCAGACTATATAGTGTAGGCAGACCTGTGTTAACCAATAATGATTCCATCAGACTATATAGTGTAGGCAGACCTGTGTTAACCCATCATGATTCCATCAGACTATAGTGCAGGCAGACCTGTGTTAGCCCATCATGATTCCATTAGACAATTTAGTGTAGACAGACCTGTGTTAACCCGTCATGATTCCATCAGACAATTTAGTGTAGGCAGACCTGTGTTAACCCATCATGATTCCATCATATAAGGCAGACCTGTGTTAACCCATCATGATTCCATCATATAAGGCAGACCTGTGTTAACCCATCATGATTCTATGATAGAAGTCAGACCTGTGTTAACCCATCATGATTCTGTCAGACTATATAGTGTTGGCAGACCTGTGTTAACCCATCATGATTCCATGATATAAGTCAGACCTGTGTTAGCCCATCACGATTCAATCAGAGGATATAGTGTAGGCAGACCTGTGTTAACTCATCATGATTCTATCAGACTATATAGTGTAGGTAGACCTGTGTTAATCCATCATGATTCTGTCAGACTATATAGTGTAGGTAGACCTGTGTTAACCCATCATGATTCTGTCAGACTATATAGTGTAGGTAGAACTGTGTTAATCCATCATGATTCTGTCAGACTATATAGTGTAGGTAGACCTGTGTTAATCCATCATGATTCCACGATATAAGTCAGACCTGTGTTAACCCATCATGATTCTGTCAGACTATATAGTGTAGGTAGACCTGTGTTAACCCATCATGATTCTGTCAGACTATATAGTGTAGGTAGAACTGTGTTAATCCATCATGATTCTGTCAGACTATATAGTGTAGGTAGACCTGTGTTAATCCATCATGATTCCACGATATAAGTCAGACCTGTGTTAACCCATCATGATTCTGTCAGACTATATAGTGTAGGTAGACCTGTGTTAACCCATCATGATTCTGTCAGACTATATAGTGTAGGTAGAACTGTGTTAATCCATCATGATTCTGTCAGACTATATAGTGTAGGTAGACCTGTGTTAATCCATCATGATTCCATGATATAAGTCAGACCTGTGTTAACCCATCATGATTCTGTCAGACTATACAGTGTAGGTAGACCTGTGTTAATCCATCATGATTCCATGATACAAGTCAGACCTGTGTTAACCCATCATGATTCTGTCAGACTATATAGTGTAGGCAGACCTGTGTTAACCCATCATGATTCTGTCAGACTATATAGTGTAGGCAGACCTGTGTTAACCCATCATGATTCTGTCAGACTATATAGTGTAGGCAGACCTGTGTTAACCCATCATGATTCTGTCAGACTATATAGTGTAGGCAGACCTGTGTTAACCCATCATGATTCTGTCAGACTATATAGTGTAGGCAGACCTGTGTTAACCCATCATGATTCTGTCAGACTATATAGTGTAGGCAGACCTGTGTTAACCCATCATGATTCTGTCAGACTATATAGTGTAGGCAGACCTGTGTTAACCCATCATGATTCTGTCAGACTATATAGTGTAGGCAGACCTGTGTTAACCCATCATGATTCTGTCAGACTATATAGTGTAGGCAGACCCATGTTAACCCATCATGATTCTGTCAGACTATATAGTGTAGGCAGACCTGTGTTAACCATGATTCTGTCAGACTATATAGTGTAGGTAAACATGTTAAGCCATCATCATTCATAAGATTCAGTTATTTTGTGTCAAGTCATTCATTTTGTAGAATTTCAGACCTCATTAACATTTTCAGTTTTCCGATCCATATTATATTATGCCAGGAATCTTCCCTTTATAGCAGTCTTTAATTATTTGGTTCACACCCAGTGTCAAGCTGTAACCAAGCACCTTTTGATCTGTCGGATATCATATCTGCACAGTCTTACAGCCCTTGATTTTGACAGACTATCTGATATCTCTAGGAAACTTAATATAGGCAAACTATCAAAAGGTTTAATCAGTTTAGGTGATATTTTCTAATAATAACCCATAATACATTTCATTTTGAAATGTCTTACATACCATAAAGCCTTTAAAACATGCCCAATGCATGGAGCATATATCAAACTTGTTTTGAAACACTTTTGAATTGTGGGGCATTGGACTGGTTAAGATGAGCACACAGTACTAACTTCAGTTACTGTAATAAACCTATGAAAACATTGTAATAATTCAGTACCTTACAATTTCTGAACCATTCATTTTAGAAGTTTATAATCTTTTGGTTTTAGATATATTATTTCAGTATGTTTTGTCTTCTAAAAAAAACTCAGTTTAAAAAAATTCATATGAAATTGAGTTAACGTGAAATTCAAGTTTAACTCTCGTAAATCGGCAGATACCAGTGTTTTAGATAAATTTTAAAACATTTCTGGCATAAATCTTTTTGAAGCTATGCATGGGTAAAATTAATGGTATTAAGGTTAATTGAATTTTTCAATCAAAATTAAAGGCATTGAAACCCAAAAATTGGAGTTAGGTGATTCCAAGTTTAAAACACAACCGCTTTTGGGGAATGCAACTGTTGCGCAAGTCATGGTAATAACTGTGATTTAAAGGCAAAGTACCGTAAGCAGGAACTAGTGTAATTACAAGATATGGAGTTCCTAGACATTCACTGGATCAGTGGGGTGAGTGGGGTGGTATTAGGCATGGTGTTAGAGACATATGTGATCAAATTTAAAACATAATGTTTCAAAACATTGCTTAGAAATACAAATCGTAAACTGTTTATAATGAATATGGTCAATGCTGTGTATATATTCTATTTAAAAATATGCATTATATTTTAAATTTCAAAACTTAAACATTTTAGATAATGGTCTATTATTATAGTTGGATAAATCTTTATTGCTTTTAGAAGGTTTTTTATAACAGATTTTTATTTAGCTCCCAATATTCCTTAATAATGTCAGTCAATGTTAAGTAGAAATTTATTTCAATAGTATATTGAGAAAAATCACATTAGAAGAAACAGAAAAGAAAAGAAAAAAATCCTATTTAATACATGTACATTTAACAGTAAAACACTTGATTGTTAACCCATAGGACAAAAGCGAAAGTATTTGTTAAAAATAAATTTCATTATAACCAGGAGAATTACGAATGTTTAGTCACTTAGATGCAAATTAGGACCCGTAAAAAATATTCTCAGTTTCTTGCAACCAAACTGATCTTAATAAAATCACACTACTTCACATTTGAGACACTGTGTTTTTGAGTGAACAGTACCTGTATTTTCTTGAATTTTCAGATCTGGTCTGTTTTGGAATTTGTTGTCATTTCAGTATTTTAGTATTTACCACTTTGTTAAAGTTATTCATTTTGACAATCAGAACTTATCACAGATACGCAAATTCATATAAAAAAATTTTTTTAAAACAATTTCCATTGTCTACCTGCTGATCTAACTTTCTTCAAGCTAGATGCAGGAAATGCACACAATTAATTTTTGCTTGGCCCTGTTAAATCACAATATCTGGGAATAGTAATTCAATATACATGGGAATTTGCTGAATCTATATTATAAAAGGACACCAAAGCATCTATGTTTTACAATGCATGAAACCATGTTAAATAAAGTTGGGTCATTTTCTTTTATCTCAGTTAATAGGCATAGAGACTATAAAACATTTTCATGCTCAGACTCAAAATGAACTCAGAATCTTGACATCTGATTGGCTAATATTTTACCACATATCAATCTGATTGGCTGATGTCTGAGTATTGACCAATCAGATATCAAAATGTTTAGTTGGGTCTGAGTCTGAACATGAGATTGTTATAATAGTCTTGGGATCAGGCCCTTTCTCTTTTAATGAATGTTCAGATTGACATATTATAACATGCTTCCCAGAAGGGAGTATTCATACAGGGCTAGCTTCTAATTAGATGGACATAATTATTTTCTGTTATTTGGAAAGAGCTGATAGATTTTCTGTCACAAAAGCATTGTTTATGATTGCACTGTTGTTCACTTACATAGCCCTGTTCTATTTTCACTTGAGTGTAATTAGGTCTTGCAGTAAATATTGTCCTGGTGACTTATTGGAAATGTTTTTATGGAACTCTTTTGTGTGTTTGCCATGGTTATGATACAGTTTACCTATGGCTTTGTTAGCTATTCTAATTGAACTTAGCACATTACACATTGCACACATACCATTATTGTCACTGTTCTGTTATTTCTTGCTGACTGTAAAATTCTATTAATCAAATTTTTTCAAATAAGAAGCAGATTTAGTTATGTTTCTCAATTATTCATTCCATCACTTCATGCCTCTTACCCTAATTTGGACTGATTGACTATGCAATAGTTCAAACTGTTGTTTTCCAAATGCATCAACAGAAGTGCCAAATTATATCCAAGTCTCATTAGTCTCTCTTCAGTGATGTGGGTTGGTTGTTTGGTTGGTTTTTAACAGCACTTTCAGTACTTTTTTTAAATATATCATGCTGGGGAATGGAAACTAAGTGTTCTTGCCAAGAGTGCACAGAGGAAGCTGACCTGAGTGGTTACTGAACGCATGACACTTAGATTATGAGTTCATCGCTCTAACAACTGAGTTTCAATATCTCCCTTCCATGATCTTGGAGGAATTATACAAAATTGCAAATGTGGGAAGGATCAGATGTGTCCAGCTCTTTCTCTGAATAGGACAGAAACGGTTCCCAAGGACAGGCAATCTGTCAGATTTCATTTTTAACTATAGTGTTTGGCTTGCTTTTAGATACATGTTCCATTTCTGAACTAAATTGATTGATTCATGCAGTTTTCCATTTATTTTCATCCAGTTGCAATTGAATTAGTATTATGTTACATAAATATAGTGGAAAATCATTTTCGAAGTGATAGTTCTCTGTTTACTGGGAAATTCATGGTTCTTAATAGTGACTTCCATTTTGATGTTGTTTTTCTCATAAATTCCTGCATTTAATCTTCAATAAATGCATTTGTTGTAGATAAAAAGTCTCAGGCAGTTAGTAAGCACATGTAAAAAACCAGTGTCATATAACTGAGCATGGATGAAGTCTTAAAACAAATGTAGAAGCTCTTACAAATAAAAGCTCATTCTTGTAAACCTCCCCCATGCTCTGTCATTTGAGTTTTGAAGGTGCATCATTCCATAGATAAGGGACCAACCATGTTCAGGAAGTGGGCCAGAGATTTCTTTGAAAAATATTTTCAGGTCTTAAATGGATTGTAAAAACTATTCTTGTAATGATTTATAGGAAAGAACTCAAACCATTATATTAGTGGTGAAAAAATTATCATGAGGTAAAAGATAAAAAAAATAAATATCCGAGTTAGAATATTCCGGAAATGGTCTGCCTCTAACTTGATTTTAACATTGAATGCCTCCATTGAAATGCTAATTTGAGTTACTATGCAGCTGTATTTGAAAAGATTTTGGACATTATTTCAGTAGTGCTGGCAAAATAACATCCCAGGATATTCAAATGATCTCTTTCCCACTCTAAATACATGACATAAGATCACAGTTGAATTGATGCTTAACAGCAGCCAATTTCCTTTTTAGATGCTATAGGTTAACTCCCCTTAATGGTTATATACATGTAGCTTAATTCCCATGAGGAGTACATTGAAATATGAATAACTTGGTCTTTTTAAAACTCAGACTGACACAACCATAAAATTGTTCTTCAAAGAACTACATTGAAATATTATTAACTTTAATGTCTTTAAGATAAAAATACCCCCTCCCACAAATACACCATCGATTTATTGTACTTGATATACTCGCATCCAGCTGCAAGATGCATAGATACTGATTTGCTGTCTCATAATGTACTGACAAATATGGGTCACTACGTATATATTTTATGAATAAGCAATAAAAAACCCAGGATAGACCCTGATCTACTGATGCATTATGCAATGTCAGATCAGGGGCTGTCTTGTTTTTAATAACAAAGACTATACTTAACAGAATTAGATGTTCAAAAGTATTCCATTACTTCATTTGTTTCACTGAAGCTGTTTTCCAAATTTTAACCCTATCCTACATTTTGCTATTAGGTTCATCAGTCTGTGTATAGTTCTGACTGGTCTTCTTTGATCTAAGTACAAAAAATGTAAAATCTTGTCACAAACTCTGCTTCTCAAACGTAATTTCGGCCAGATAGATTGGGTCTCAAAATTATGTTGCTTTTGCTGTATTTTTTGTTGTGAGCAGAAAGTTAGTTGGTGTCATTGTAGAACTACATCTTTCTGCTTTTCTGTACTATAACCTGCTTTGAGTGTATCATAAAAGATACGGATGTTACAGAGCATGGATGTAGGGTGCTACCTCATGATGTGTAAACATGGCACACAGGGATAATATAATATACTGTATATACTTGTATATAATTCAGATCCAACTGCAAGCTGCATTGATCCAGATCTGCTGTCACAGAATACACTGGCAGGTTTGGATCTGGGCAGTTTTTTAGGATGAATCAATCAGACAAACAATATAGACCCTCTTCTGCAGGCTCATTATGAGATGGTAGATCAATGTATTGTTTCCATTTTGACCTGATTTATACCAGGTATATATGGCATAAAAATTCTCTTAATAAATAACTGAATTTGATGTTCAATAGTATTTGGTTGCATCATTTGTTTTTCTTAAGTGGCGCAACTCAGAAGTGCTTTTTCACAGAAAACCTTAAAACATGCTGTAGACTGCTAGCGCTAATAAGCATTTTTTGGGGCAAAGAAAATTTAAAGTGGGCTTAGCTAAACCATATGAAAGTGGTGTTATATGTCTGATGCACACCAAAAAAAGAAGTGTGATACAGCGAGTCAGAAATTTGTATCTTATACATAACTGGCACAACATCACCTCTCACCTGTAATTATGATAGCAGCCATGAAGCTTGCTTGTAGAGTTTTCATTACAAATATTTTGCAAAGTATATAGACCATACCCCCCAAAAAAACTTTTGAGAACACGTGATGCTTACTGTGCAAACACAAGCCCTTTCCCTGGGTAATAATTTTGAAAAACATTATGGACTTAAAAGATTGATGCTAATCAAAATAGTTGTCATCCAATCAGTTTTTGAGATTCTACTTCCATGAACCAACTTGTCTACTGCCGTAAGTAGCTAGCTCTGCTTCCTCGATGACTACTGGTGTTTCACTGGCTATGTACTGTGCAGTGACTACATGAGGAGTACATGCCTAACATCAGTTTCAAGAACAACACAAGCCAGAAAAAACAAATTCACAAATATGTCTGTATCTTTAATTGTTACACAATAATAGCTCTTAAAGTCACACCATACCCTTATGTTTAGAAATTTGCCATGGAGCCAATATACGAAACAGTCCCCTGCCATGTTAAGCGACTTTACATTCATGATATAAGCCTATTACAGGTAGAAGAAATTGTATGAAGCATTTCCCAAAGTTCAAAATAATGGAATGTATACATGACATATATGGTACTGCTGTAATGATGCATACAAATTTTCATTGCTCTTTTGTTGCTTGTAATATCTCCTTTTTAAATTGAATCCTTTCAGTATAAACCTCATAGGTGCCTTAGTGATCACAAGACAGTGTCATCATCTGAGACCAACATTGTCTTGTGATCACTGAGGCACCTATGAGGTTCATGAAATTGCAATCAGATGTTAACTTAGTTTGATTTATCAGTTCTCATGCAAGAACTGGATTTACAGACTTCATAATCAAAACGCTCTAAAGTATTCCTTGAAGTTCATATCAGAATACTCGAAGGTATTCCTTGGAGTTCATATCAGAATACTCAAAGGTATTCCTTGAAGTTCATAATCAAAACACTCTAAGGTATTCCTTAAAGTTCATAATCTAAACACTGCCATATTCCTTGATGTTCATAATCAAAACAATCTAAAGTATTCCTTGAAGTTCATAATCAAAACACTCTAAAGTATTCCTTGAAGTTCATAATCAAAATACTCTAAAGTATTCCTTGAAGTTCATAATCAAAATACTCTAAAGTATTCCTTGAAGTTCATAATCAAAATACTCTAAAGTATTCCTTGAAGTTCATAATCAAAATGCTCTAAAGTATTCCTTGAAGTTCATAATCAAAATACTCTAAAGTATTCCTTGATGTTCATAATCAAAATACTCTAAAGTATTCCTTGAAGTTCATAATCAAAACTCTAAAGTCTTCCTTGAAGTTCATAATCAAAATACTCTAAAGTATTCCTTGAAGTTCATAATCAAAATACTCTAAAGTATTCCTTGATGTTCATAATCAAAACAATCTAAAGTATTCCTTGAAGTTCATAATCAAAATACTCTAAAGTATTCCTTGAAGTTCATAATCAAAACACTTCCATATTCCTTGAAGCTCATAATCAAAAGACTCTTAAGGTAAAGTATTCAATGATGTTTATAATAAAAACACTCAAAAGTGTTCCTTGAAGTTCATAATCAGACACTTAAAAGAGTTCCTTGAAGTTAAGTTCATAATCAAAACACTGTGAGATATTGCTTGAAGTTCATAATCAAAACACAAAAAATGTTACTTGAAGTTCTAACTTGTATTTCTTTTCAAGGTTGGGGTTGGGGGATTGATTAATATGATTATATTAACTGGTTTTTGTACCCACTTGAAGATACAAGTATTTTATCAGTTTTCTCTGCATTGTTGCTGGCTTGAAATAGCATTAGTCTGCTAGCTCAGGGCTAGTAAATTTCCTTCAGAACTAGTAGTTTTCATAATTTCCATCAGGACTAGGTACAGTAGTAGTTTTCATAATTTCCATCAGGACTAGGTAGTAGTTTTCATAATTTCCATCAGGACTAGGTACAGTAGTAGTTTTCATAATTTCCATCAGGACTAGGTAGTAGTTTTCATAAAGTTTGTAACCCAGCATGCAACAGGGAATTGGGGGTGGGGTGGGGTATTAAAGCATTATTATAGAAGTCCTCATTTTCACAAAAATTTGCTCACAGTTTGTAGCTGTGCTATTACTCATTCTCCGTGAATGTTTGTGAAAACAAGAGCATCTTTGACAACACTTTAAATATCCACATATCCATTGGTACTTGATAGGAACATGTACTTTAAATATTCACATATCCACTGGTACTTCTTAGAAACATGTAATTTAAATGGCCACATATCCACTGGTACTTGATAGGTACATGTACTTTAAATATCTGCATATCCACTGGTACGTGACAGGTACATGTTCTTCAAGAATCCACATATCCTTTGGTTATTCATAGATACATGTAGTCTAAATGTCCACATATCCACTGGTACTTGATAGCAACATGTACTTTAAATATTCACATAGCCACTGATACTTGATAGGTACATGTACTTTAAATATCTGCATATCCACTGGTACATGATAGGTACATGATTACTACTTTGAAAATCCACACATCCTTCGGTACTTGACAGGTACATGTAGTTTAATATCCACTGGTACTTTATAGAAACATGTACTTTCAACATCTGCATATCCACTTGTGCTTCAAGGACTATGTACTTTAAATATCTGCATATCCACTGGTACTTGATAGGTATATGTACTTTACATATCGTCATATTCACTTTTACTTGAACATGTAATTTAAATATCCACATATCCACTGATGCTTTACAGTACATGTATTTTGGTCATATTCACAGTCAAGCCTTGCCAAGAGGTTTTTTTTAAATTGACAAAACTTTGATCAGTGAAGGTGCTATCCTGGTTCTGACATGGATTTCTGGTCCTAATTAAGAACAATTAAAAATCATGATGCCAAGATTATAATTGACTTGTTCGCCATTCCAATAATGGTGCATAGAGTGTTAATCTTGCAGAAAAAATTGACATAATTAAATGAAGACACACCAACTTTTTTGATGAAATATTACTGATTTGGAACAAAAATAATATCTTGAATTAATATACGAAATGAAATAATGAAATAGCAGTTTTATTTAGGATCTACCAAGGAAGAATAATACAGAACACCCTCACTTTAAGGTCCTTCATGATAACACAGTTACTGTTGTAAGGCAGGTATGAAAATGAATCCCATTTCATTAGGTGCTGATAAAATTATGTGTCATACTTCATTATAACGGGGTCTCACTATAAGATTGTATACACTATTACTGACATGGACAGTATTATAATCAGGAGTACTTTGTAGATCAATGGAATTATGGATTAATAAGTAAACTAAACTAAAATTAACATAATCTAAAGTAAATCATAAAATATAAAACTGCAGTTATAGTTCGTCCAGTTATATTTTAATTACACTTCCGATTTGGACCAATGGGTTGATTAGAACAGTCAGATCTGATACTTTGAAATGAGTGGCTTTTAGGTTATGTAGTTTTCATGAAAGACCCTAAGGATTGTCATACAATCATACAATTTGATATTACATTTTGTGTTGCTATTTGATAGTGATTATTAGGCCCTAAGGACTGTCATAAAATTTTATATGACATTTATATTTAAATATGTAGTATTCATCATAAAATTATATATGCCATTTGTGTAATTATTTGGTACTCATCATTAGGCCCTTGAGACAGTCATAAAAATTTATATGACATTTTGTGTAATGGTTTATTTTTCATCATAAGGCCTTTAGGACTGTCATAAAATTTTATGACATTGTTTGTGATTATTTAGTATTCATCATTAGACCCCAATGACCGTCATAAAATTGTATGTGACAGTTTTTGCATTAATTTAGTATTGATCATAAGGCCCTAAGGACTGAAATAAAAGTATGAATGACATTTTGTGTAATTATTTTACTCATGATTTGGAAATATTGAAATACACAAATGCAGCCTTTTAGTTGGTCAGAATATTTTGAAGTGAGGTTTGGAGTCGAGTAAAGTTTTGTGACAAGAGTGCTAGGCAAGTTTGAACTTGTACTAAATTTTATACCTTTTATTTCTTTCAGTTAAATATAATAGCAAATACCACTTATATAATACTAATCAAATTATTTAATACCTCTAAAATGTGTATTTCCTCATGTGAATACAGAAATTTCACTTTTTTGTGTCAGTGACCTTTTTATGCAAGTGGTTGAAAATGCAGAAGAAATGTTTAAGTTTTCTTATAATGTTATCTTTGGCATTCTGATGGACTCTCTTCCCCATTCAAAATAATAAGGTTTAATATAAGGTCTCTTGAGACAAGCGTTTTCTAAGTGAGAATCAAACTATGTAACAAAATTGACCTCAGCCTAATCCAACTTCAAACTGCAACTTGTTAGGAGTAATCAGTAGAACAAACAACAGAAACTCTGATCTGCCAATGCATTATCTGGTTGCAGATTAGAATCTGTGTTGTTATAAGTTGAATCAGGTGTATTAGAGAGTATTACGGTAGTGTATGTTGAATATACATTAAACTCGTAGCCTTAACATCTCTTATCCAATTTTCATAAAATTTTCACCACATATTTAGAAGTATTTGTGAATCTTCTTGATTTTATCATGAAGAAAAAAAAGGGGAAAAAAATAAAATTTTAAAGCAACAATCATGCAGATTAATGGGTGAACAATGGAATATTCTCCTAAAGTACAAAATGTCAATTGATCTGGGCACTAAGAATTTGGACGTAAATGACAGGTGGTTTCCCAACTCATTGGCCTTTCCTGTCAGGTTCTAGACTGCTGTAAGGTTGTCAGTGATATATGAAGGCCAGTTTCCTCAAGGGAAATAATTCATTATAGAAGAGAAGTGCATTTAAATTAAATCAGCATATTTTAGCTTGTGAGATGAGATGGAACCAATAATTGAATTTCCATTCAGCTGATCTAATTTTTGTGGGCATTTTTGTGCACATAAATGCTAATTCTCTTAGACAACAAACTTTTGTTCACAATGAAGTTCTTAATGCTGAAATCAATTTCCAAATGTTGTAACCCATTTGTCTTTGGTCACCTGATCTAGCTCTAATTGTAAACTGGAACTTTCTGTTGGGGACAAGGGTCTCAGAGGACAATATAGGAAAATAATAGGCAATTTTTGTTGAGTGTTGGGACAAATTTCCAAAGTATAACTGGATTCCATATTTCTTTTAAAGCCATTATTTTTATATAGCATTCTCTCACTGTATGGCTCTTCATTATAACAAACTTCCTGTTATAAATTGGCTATTGTCAGTGATCCCATTTCATTATGTGGTAATGAATTATATTTATCATGTTTTTCTTTATAAGGTGTTCTCACTATAAGGCTGTATACTATAACTATGATGGACAGCATTATAATGAGGGAGTAATTTATCATGTACTTCATTATTATGCATTTTCACTATATGGTAATATACTCTCATGTTCATGGACAGCATTATAAGGAGTGAGCACTGTATCAAATACTTCACTATAGGGCATACTCACTACTTGCATGGAGAGCATTATGAGGGAGTACTGTGTACAGTAGAACCTGTCTTGAAAGACCACACCTTCTGCCCAGAAATGGTCTCTCAAAACTGGTGGTCACTCATGACAGGAGAGAACAATATATAATCATTAATTATATGCATGGAGAACCCTGTCTCTCAAGACAGGTGGTCTCTCATAGCAGTAGCTCTCTCAAGACAGGTGGTCTCTCATAGCAGTAGCCTCTCAAGACAGGTTTTTCTGTAATGTACTTCATTAGAAGGAAATCTTACTGTAAGGCAATATACTCTTTGGTGCACATGGAGATCATTATAATTAAGGAGTACTGTCCTGTTGGGAGAGGGAGAGATAAAAGCACATTGTCCTGAACAAAAAAGCACTAACATTTATAAGAAGTGGAAAAGGAAGAAAGACAAACCTGTTCTTTACCAATTGTTGAGTCACAGTTTAGTGGGAAGTAAGAAATAGCAGTAATGTTGCTAGTGGTGGTGGCATCATTGTCATCAGTAGTTAGATACAGTTTTGGTTTAAGTTTTTCAGCAATGCTCTGATTGTGCATTCAGCATGCAGGCCCTGGCCTTCATCCTAGTTGACCTCAAAAAGGCAGCTCATGGCATGGATCTGCATCTGTTGTGCATAGTCAGCTTATAGCAATGACCTGCATCTGTTGTGCATAGTCAGCTTATCAAATGGATCTGCATCTGTTGTGTACAGTCAGCTTATCACATGGATCTGCATATGTTGTGCATAGTAAGCTTATGGCATGGATCTGCATCTGTTGTGCATAGTCAGCTTATCACATGGATCTGCATCTGTTGTGTATAGTCAGCTTATGTCATGGTCTTGCATCTGAACAGAATTTGATTAAACATGGCAAAATACTTCCTGACATGATGACTTTTCAGACTTTTATAAATGATTATAATCGACCACCAAATATGACCAATGTTGCTAAAGAAAGAAAAAGATTTAAATTACTTTATCTCAATAAAATACTCTGCAGAATATGACTGTATTTATCAGAAAGTTTCCAGTATCGAGGGCTTTCAGTTCTGTGCAAATGAGGTTCCATCAAATAAGGCTGCTCTTAGAAAAATAGTGAAAACACTGCTTATAGTTTGCCTGTTAAACCAAGTGAAGCAACCAATGATGCATACATTTGAGACTCATAGTTTGCCTGTTAAACCAAGTGAAGCAACCAATGATGCATACATTTGAGACTCACAGTTTTAAGATTATGCTAAGTTCTACAACCATGGAAGAAATCAAAACAAATTTAAAAAAATAACTCCTGAATAATAAATTAGCCAAATATTACACCTTAGGGATTAGAGTAAATAATCTGTAATTTGAACCAGGAAAAAATGTAAAATAGAAATATAACAAGCAACTCTCTAAGTATATGAAATCAATTATGGATAAGATAAGCTTCAAAACAGTTAAGTGTTTGCAGTCTTGGGAATGAATTTGCTGTATTGTGCCATTAAATATAACACCTTACTTTTAATAATTGTCCAACAAACACTAACCAGATGACTGAACACAGTGATTTGGCCACAGAATTTACTAATATAATGCAAGATGGATTCCTTATCCTGACAGTCAGGCCATTGAACTACAGCAGTGACATAGTGAGCTGTGCCTATTTCAGCATTTTCTGGAAGTTATAGACAATGGTCGTGGTATTTCTTTCAATTCGGCAAGGTTTTGATTTTGATTTAAAGTAGAAAAGAAAACTATTGAACATCAGAAATACATATTTTAGTCACTCAGTTTCAAGGTTTTTTTAATAATATATTCAGTGTTTTACTTTTGTTACCCTCATATTTCTCTCCATTTCTATCTATCAAACATCCATATTTTCTCATTATGTCGTTCTCTGTTCCATGTATAACCATCATAAACGTGTACACCTTGAGGCATGTGCAGTGCCCAAGAGGGGACTTCCAAGGTTCTGTTGCATTTATTCTACTTCACACTTATGCAGCAGATTTACTGGAAACCATTTGTGTTGAAAGAAGGAGACAAGACTAGATTGTAAAATTCCTTTGCATATTTCTGTTTATATATTGATCAAAACAGCACTTAGACTTCATATGGCAAAAGAGATAAATAGAAAATCCTTTGAAAAACTCGAAATAACATTCATCTGTGGATATTTATAAAACAAAATAAATGAAAATGGATTATGTACTTGCTTATAAGTTGGGTCCGAGTGTCTGCAAACAATAAAGACCCTGATCTGCTATCACATTATGCAGAATGGATTAGGGTCTATATTGTGTGTTCCACAGATTACTCATAACAGACTGCTTAGACCCAGATCTACATGTGCATTATGTGACAGATAATCTGGATTTATGCACTTTGCAGTTGGATCTGACTTGTTAGCCAGTATACAGAACAGAACAGAACAGAAAGTTTATTCAGTACTTTAGGCCTCCAACCCATAATACATAACATAATAAAACAGTATAATACACATTGCGCCATAAACAGTATGGTAAAATACATTAGTTAAGGAGTTAGTATTGATACTTTTTAAAACTGCATCTCTTCAATTTAAATGCAAAATAAAAAATTTGGAAACATTTGTAATAAGGCATACTTTTTCAGTGGACATTAAATTGATGAATTTATCTACTGACGGGTTGATATCATATATTTCTGTCTTAAATTGGTATAACAAGTACATGTAGATACACAACGATACTCATCTTCTACACACTTGATATTTTATTTAAGGCATAATTTTCAAACTCTTTGATCTCTTTGAAGTTTAGTCTGTCTTCCTCATTCAGTCATTAAATCATTACTTAGAACATTGAAAAGATGCAAATGCTTTTCTTAAATGAAAGGTAGGTCTAATGTTAAACATTTATCAATATCCAATAACAACTTGTATTGACTATAATAAACATATTTCATAGAATCACCCATTTTACCTGACCAGATTTGTAACAAGGAATCAAATTATACGTTTTCTGAACATAGAAAACTGTTTCTGTCATATCTTGTGTTAGCTATGCATAACCAAAACTGCTAGAGAATAATATATACTTTACAGGCCCATGTGCTTCTGCTTACATCATCCAGTTCTTTAAGCATAATATAACAACTGCTTTAGTGGCATAAGTGGTTCGAGCATTTGCCTTCAATTTGGAAGGTCACAGGTTTGAACCCCAGCCAAATCATACCAAAGACTTTGTTACATATAGGCTCATACAAAAGTAACAAAAGAAAAGAGTGAAGCCAACAAGCTTTGTAAATTTTAACAAAAATATTTTATTTCCCTAGAAAACAATGTAAAAATAGGATATAGGACTTATGGTTTGTGAATATAATCCAAAATTTAATCCTAGAATTGAAAAATACAAGTCCTATCACTAAACAGTTCTAATTGAATCCAGGTTCAAATCTCAATGAAATTCCAATATGGAAGGCGATGACATCAGATGAGGTCGTTGTACTCATGGCAACAATTCCTTGTTGAATCACAGTTTGTAATGTTTCCATTTAGAAATTTCCACTGAATATCTTTCTCCCAGAACTTTTATAAAAAGAGCACTTGTGTAGTTTTCTAGAGAATAAATTATTAAATCCAAAAAAATAGATGAACTTCAAAACAATCTAGCATCAACTATAGAAAAAACGCCTTGAGCTCTGAGGTGTAGGAATACGACAGAATAAATCTACTACCAAATGGCTGTTTTAAGCCACGATTTTAGATCCCATGGTGGCTCACATGATGGGTTACGTGACCACTGATTTGAACAGCACAGTAAAAAAAAATGCCAATTATCATGTAGGCAAGAACTACCCTATCTAAAAATCAGATTCCCACACTGGAAATAAAAAACAAAGGCTGTTTACAGTTTAGCTAACATGTCAGCAGAACATGACCTTGCTAATAGCCAATCGTTTTCACTCGATGTTTACAAAATCTATGAACCAAGGTGAGCTAAAAATAGTGCTTAAGTGCCGTTACATTCTTATCAGGTTAAATTAATTTTCCAAAAAGAGATTCAAATCCAATGAAAATTATCATTTCAATAAAATATAATGAAACAGAAATAAAATAAAAAAAAGAATTTAAAACTAACACACAAGTAATTAAATTACATATACATAACACTTGCCCCCCCCAAAGAAAAAGAAAGATTTATGTAATAAAGCTTTCTTTTTACCATATGTAAATTATACACGAGGTAAATCAAAATTACATAAGAAAACTCTTATGAATTATACAAAAGTGTACATGAAACAATATTTATATACATGGGAAAGTGCATCTGCAATCAAATTGTCTTTTTCTTTGATGTGCCTGATGTCAAGATTATATTCTTGTAAAAACAAACTCCACCTTAATAATCTTTGAGTTTTATTTTTCATCTTGTTGATGAAAGTAAGGGGTTGTGATCACTAAACACAATGAAATAGCTGAACTAATGTAAACTTCAAAATGCTGTAATGCCAATATTAAAGCCAAACATTCTTTCTCGATTGTTGAGTAATTCCTTTGGTGCTTATTTAATTTCTTAGAGAAATAGCACACTGGGTGATCAACACCATTTCTATCTTCTTGAATCAATACTGCTCCAACACCAACATCACTTGCATCAACAGATAATTTAAAAGATTGATTGAAATTTGGAGCTGTGAGAACCAGTGAACTTTTGAGTATGGCTTTTAACCTATCAAAAGCCTCCTGACATTTTTCAATCCAAAGAAGCTTGTTTTTCTTACTTAACAAGTTTGTCAGGGGTTCAGCTATATTAGAAAAATTGGAACAAAATGTCCGATAGTATCCAGCCATACCCAAAAATCACATCAGTTGCTTTTTACTGACAGGCACAGGGAAATGAGAGATAGCTTTGACCTTAGCATCTATAGGTTTAACTTGTCCATGTCCCACAATATGTCCTAGAAAAGTTACACAAGCACGGCAGAACTCACTTTTAGATAAATTGATTGTCAGATTTGCATCAGTTAGTCTGTCAAAGAATTTTCGAATTGTGGCTAGATGTTCTTTCCAGGTGTCGTTGTAGATGATAATGTCATCGATGTAAGCATCACAATTATCTAGACCAGAGGTAATCATATTCATCAAACGTTGAAAAGTACTTGGGGAACCCTTCATCCAGAACTGCATTGCTTTATATTGATAGAGTCCATCTTGAGTCACAAAATGCCGAAATTTCTTTTGCTCTTTCCGTTAGTAGAATTTGCCAAAATCCTTTCAGAAGGTCAAATTTGGTGACGTACTTGGCATTTCCAATTTTGTTGATACAGTCATCGATTCTTGGTAATGGAAATGAATTTGTTTTTGTCACACTGTTCACCTTCCTATAATCAGTGCACATATGGAAAGTTTTATCTGGTTTTGGAACAAGTATACATGGTGAACTCCAGCCACTTTTACTGGGCTCTCTGAAATCATTCTCCAGCAAATACTGAATTTCCTTTTTCAAGTATTCCTGTTTGAGAGGGTTCATCCTGTATGGGTGTTGTTTCACAGGTTTTGAATCTACAATTTCAGCGTCATGAAAATTTTTATTTGTCCTCGTAGGAATATCTGGAAGCAAATGCTCATATTCGAATAATAACTGTTTAAGTTCATTTCTTTCTTGTTGTTGCAAATGTAAAAGTTTCTGTTCCAGATTTTTCATAATTTCTGAATTCCAAAGATTTGTTGCCCCAAGATCAACAGAGTCTGATTGAATTTCTTCACTTAAATCCTCAGTTTGTGGGACAGGTACAACTAAATTAATTGCATGATTTACTTGGCTATCTTCCTCAATATACTAGTACTCCATTAATTTATTTAGATCAGAGTACTATTATTATAATTTAACTCATTCATTTTCTTCTTTACTTTGTAAGGGCCGTAAAATCTAATTTGAAGAAAATTTTGAAGAATGAGCAAGAGAGAATGAACTCCATTACAAGACTCGAATGTTCTCTCAAGAAAAGTTTTGTGAAACCGTAATTTCACTTTTGACTCGAATTGCTGAGTGCCAAATTCAAGTATAATAAGCTGGAAAATTCCAGACATAAAATTTGACCCTTGACCAGATTGAACAGATTTGGGAAGGCCAAACTGAGTAAAAAACTTATCAAAAAAGTTTTTACTATCATATTCCTCAAAGGAATTGCCTCTGGGAATCTTGTTGACGTACACATTATGGTCAACAAATATTGGTTGCCTGGCTTGGTCTTAGGTAAGGGACCAACACAATCTACCATAATTCTGCTAAATGGTTCGTCAAATGCAGGAATAGGTTGCAGATGAGCCTTAGGTATCTTCTGATTGGGTTTTCCTACCATTTGACAAGTATGACAAGATGTACACAATTTACAAACATCACTTTTGATTTTTGGCCAATAAAAGTGAGTCAAGATCTTGTGATAAGTTTTATTAATCCCCAAATGACCAGCCAGAGGAATTTCATGAGTCAAACTAAGTATTTCCTGTCTGTAAGATTTTGGAACTACAATCTGATAGTTCACTGACCACTGATCATTAACAGGTACCTCGGGAGGTCTCCATTTTCTCATAAGAATTCCATTTTTAATGAAATAACAGACAGGTACTTCAGTGGCTTCAGTTTCACTAAGGGCCCTCTGAAACAAACAGGAGATCTCAGGATCTTTTTCCAGTTTGACGACAAGTGATTGTCGTTTATCACCCTGATTAGATAAAAGAGAATGAGTATCTAAAAGAAAGGTTCACTGTGATCCATACCTTTTGATTGATCCAAACAAGGAGTGAAAGTGACCTCATCAAAAGTCTGACCAATACATGTGTCAGCTAAAGGAATACTTTCCTTATCAAAATGATTCTCAAGAGCTTTCTTTGCCATAGCTCTAGTAGCTGCACAAGCTGGGTATAAATCGGGGAATTCTTTTTCAATAGGATCAACTTTCTGATCCAAAGAAGGCTTGTCAGTTACAAGTGGATTAACCACAACCTTGTCTCCAGCTAAGTCATTGCCTAGTAACAAATGAATGCCCTCAACGGGTAAAATAGACACTATACCGACTGTCACGGGTCCTGAAACTAAGTCTGATGACAAATTTACAGAATGGAGAGGAACATTAACAAAGTTGCACTCTACTCCCTGAATGAGAACACTCTTTTTTATAACAGGACCTCTCAGAAAAAGGCAAAGTACCTGATAATAAAAGACTCTGAGAAGCTCTTATATCCCTTAAAATTTTAATAGGGACATAATTGGCCAAATCACCCAAGAGTGATATAGAACCCTTCGACATGAATGGTTCATAATTCTCCATAATAAAATCAGACTGGGGTTTATTAAACCCAACAATTGGATTGCTTTCAATAAGTGACCATGACCATGACCTCATAGAAATAAGAGCATTTGGGATAGGTCTATCTTGATTCTGATGCCTATATTTCAGTTTGAAGCAATCAGAAATGACGTGTCCTTTTTTCTTGCAATAGGTACACGTAGGAATAGACGAGGATTTTGAATCAAGTTTATCGGAAGCTTGATTTTTAGAAGTCGTGCCAGATTGAGTTTTAGAAGGAGTTGTATTAGGCTGAAAATACCTTTGTACCAGTAGACTGCTGAGTGAAAGATTTGTTTACAACAGGAACTTTATGAGTTAAGGAATACCTATCAGCAGCAAGAGCATCATTTTCCAAGGTTTCAATTTCATGCTCTTCTAGATGAGTCTTAATGTCATTATGAACACAGTTCTTGAACTCTTCAAGTAATACAAGTTGTTCAAGACTTTCATAATCATGTTCAACTTTCTCAGCTAAGCACCATCTCTTAAATAACTGCTCTTTTTCTCTTACAAATTCGACATAAGTTTGTCCAGCTTCTTTTTTACAATTCCTGAATTTTTGCCAATAAGCCTCAGGGACTAACGCATAACCCTTTAAGATGCATTCCTTAACCAAATCATAGTCAGAACTTTGCTGTACTGACAGGGATGCATAGATATTTCGGGCCTTGCCAAAAAGTACACATTGCAATAATTGAGTCCAGTGCTCCCTTGGCCATTTTCAAATTTTCAGCAACTATTTCAAAATAAATAAAATATTTGTCTACTTCTTTTTTCCTAAAAGGGGTGACTAGCCTAATATATTTTGTAATGTCAAAACTTGAATTTGTATGTGAAGTGAGATCGTGCTTTTCACTTGCCAGCTCCATTTCTTTCATTTTAATTTGAAATTCCTTTTCATCCTTCTCTTTTTGCATTTGTCTCTCTCTCTCTTTCTTCAAATTTTAACTGTTTATCTTTCTCCCTCTCCTGTCTCTCTTTCTCCTCTTTCTCAAATTGTAATTTCATTTGTTTATCATTCTCTCTTTCCTGTCTCTCTCTCTCTCTTCTCTTTCTCAAATTGCAATTGCAGTTGCTTCTCTTTTAATTGCAACTGCATTTGTTTCTCCTCTTTCTGAAGCTCGAGCTTCCTTAACTCCAATTCCATCTTGTATTTCATTTATAATTCCTTTACTTTTATGTTAGAGTCTGATACAGATTTACTGAACGAAGCCAAAACACTTTTATCAAAAACATTCTTCTCTACCAAATACTGAATCAAAATGTTTTTAATTTCTTGTTTCGTTAAGGAAGATTTTGCTTCAGAAAGATCATATTTTCTGGCAAGTTCAAGCAACTCATCTTTTTTCAGACTATCCAACTGCTCCTGAGTGGGACTAGAAAGAAAAGTCGCCACTTTAAATGACATTGTGAATGAAAGCCTGTTGTTTTCACTAAAGATTTCAAACAAAATGTAAAATAGTACTTGGGATTTAAAAACTAGGGGAATTTAAATTTCAAAGACAATTTTCTGAAATATTTAGCCAAAATTCATATATCCCAAGGACGAGCAACCCCAATTTTCTCTTGTTACGTATAGGCTCATACAAAAGTAACAAAAGAAAAGAGTGAAGCCAACAAGCTTTGTAAATTTTAACAAAAATATTTTATTTCCCTAGAAAACAATGTAAAAATAGGATATAGGACTTATGGTTTGTGAATATAATCCAAAATTTAATCCTAGAATTGAAAAATACAAGTCCTATCACTAAACAGTTCTAATTGAATCCAGGTTCAAATCTCAATGAAATTCCAATATGGAAGGCGATGACGTCAGATGAGGTCGTTATACTCATGGCAACAATTCCTTGTTGAATCACAGTTTGTAATGTTTCCGTTCAGAAATTTCCACTGAATATCTTTCTTCCAGAACTTTTATAAAAAAGAGCACTTGTGTAGTTTTCTAGAGAATAAATTATTAAATCCCAAAAAATAGATGAACTTCAAAACAATCTAGCATCAACTATAGAAATAACACCTTGAGCTCTGAGGTGTAGGAATACGACAGAATAAATCTACTACCAAATGGCTGTTTTAAGCCGCGATTTTAGATCCCATGGTGGCTCATGTGACGGGTTACATGACCACTAATTTGAACAGCATAGTAAAAAAAATGCTAATTATCATGTAGGCAAGAATAGCCCTATCTGCAAATCAGATTCCCACACTGGAAATTAAAAAAAAAAAAGGCTGTTTACAATTTAGCTAACACATCAGCAGAACATGACCTTGGTAATAGCCAATCGTTTTCACTCGATGTTTACAAAATCTATGAACCAAGGTGAGCTAAAAATAGTGCTTAAGTAACCGTTACATTCTTATCAGGTCGAGTTAATTTTCTGAAAAGAGATTCAAATCCAATGAAAATTATCATTTCAGTAAAATGTAATGAAACAAAAATAAAATAAAAAAGAATTTAAAACTAACACACAAGTAATTAAATTACATATACGTAACAACTTATAAAAATGGTCTCACTTGATGCTCATCATTAGGAGGTTAGTGTTAGGACTGGTTGGCCTGGTGTCAGGATTATGTGACTTTGTGGGGCATGATGCTACATGTCTTTGGCATGATGACCAATGCTAGATATCACTGTAAACTGCCAAACTGCAGACATTGTAGCAGTATGATAGAAAAATTGTTAAAGCTATGTTAAAAATCCAAATCACACACACACACACACAGACACTAAGGATATCTGCTTGTAGGCATATGCATAATTTTCATCCAGAAATTAACTCATCTGAATATAAAAGCTGCACTCAAAGGGTATCGTACACATTCACAAAATTAGCATAATTATTCAGTATTTGGTATATTTAGATATCTTTTATAAAATCTTTTGAATTGCTTGAATTTCTGATGAAGATTCATGCCTCCATATTTCTGAACCATAACATAATATTGGTTTCACTATAGCATCAGATATTTTAAATACATCCTGTATGTGTAATCTGCCAAATCTGTGTTGATATCTAAAAATTCTAGGTACTGCTTTCACTGTTCGTGATACCAGCATGTTGTTTGCATTAGTCCAGCTCAGACTACCTGTATGTTGTGATTCATGGCATTGTCAGTGTAGAATGGGTCCTAAGCACTAAGAAATCTTTTCAACATTTATGTTATATGCATACAAGACTTTTGTCATTAAAAAAGTAATATCAATAGTCTAATTTATAAGAATGGAAGAAAACAGCAACTGTATCTCAGTGCAAAAGTTCTTACAATCATATCTATTAGTTTGGTCTTCACATCTATCAGTAAGGTCTTCACATCTGTCAGTAAGGTCTTCACATCTAACAATAGGAAGGTCTTCATGTCTGTCATTAAGGTCTTCACATCTGTCATTAAGGTCTTCACATCTGTCAGTAAGGTCTTCACATCTATCAATAGGAAGGTCTTCATGTCTATCTTTAAGGTCATAACATCTGCCAGTAAGGTCTTCACATCTGTCAGTAAGGTCTTCACATTTATTTGTAAGGTCTTCACATCTATCAGTAAGATCTTCACATCTATCAATAGTAAGGTCTTCATGTGTATCACTAAGGTCTTTATATATATATATATATATATATATATATATATATATCAGTAAGGTCTTCACATCTGGCAGTAAGGTCTTGACATCTATCTGTAAAATCTCTATCACATTAAGATCTTCACATCTGTCAGTAAGGTCTTCACATTTATTTCTAAGGTCTTCACTCATCTATCAGTAAGGTCTTTTGCAGCTTGCAGAAAAAGTAATGGTATTCCATGAATAAATAACAGCATCAGCCTGATTTATTCTGTAACACTGGAAGAAAATGGAAGCTAAGTGCAGAAGTTCTTACAATTAACTCTACAAATGTTAAAATCTTTTCCTCCATGCAGAAAAAGCAGAGGTGTTACAGATGACCATAAATACAGAGTTGAATGTTTAGTTAAACAAAGAAAAAGAAATGCTGAAAAACAGCTTGAAATTATGAAATCAGATATACCTGATTCCTTACTCTCAGAACTGCTGAAGCATTAAATTTGACTGTTTTAGACAGAAAGTCATTCCGTTCACACTTTCATGAACATTTGAATTAATTTAGAATTATAACTTTGTTCGACACTAGCCAGGATTCTATACTTTTAGGATGTTCCTTACTTTCTCTCATTCTCTGACATTTTCTCATTCTTCTTGTTTTTCCAGCTTCAGTGGCAATTACTGCTTAATTCAGTTTGTTTTAAAGTTGTTTACACAGACATACATTAGTTCACTTTATAATTGCTCTTTTCAATTTTTCTCTTGTTCTTTATCAGGTTACATTATTTAGCTCACCTGGCCATAAGACCATGTAAGATTATGGTTTGGCACTTAATCCATCATTTATTGTCTGTCAGTCATTATTTTGGCAGTTTTGAACTTCTCAGAAACTAGTTCAAAGAAATTTTGTTGGGTGCATTTACGCATGAAGGCTTAGACCATTTTCAAAGAAATTTTGTTTGGGTGCATTTAACCATGAAGGCTTGGACCAATTTCAAAGAAATTTGTTTGGGTACATTTAGGTATGAAGGCTTGGACTAATTGCAAAGAAATTTGGTTGGGTGCATTTTGAAATGAAGGCCTGGACCAGTTACAAAGAAATTTGGTTGGGTACATTTAGGTATGAAGGCTTGAACCAGTTTCAAAGAAATTTGGTTGGATGCATTTAGACATGAAGGCCTGGACCAATTACAAAGAAATTTGATTGGATGAATATAGACATGAAGACCTGGACCAAATTCAAGAAATTTGGTTGGGTGCATTGAGGTATGTAAGCCTTTTGAGCTTTAACAAATGATATTGATCCACATATGTATCATCAGATTTGGCTTACATTACTAAAAATATAAAATTCTGTCAGTCAGTATTTTGGAAATTTTGAACTTCTCAGAAACCAGTTCAAAGAAATTTGGTTGGGTGCCTTTAGGCATGAAGGCTTGGACCAGTTTCAAAGAAATTTGTTTGGGTGCATTTAGGTATGAAGGCTTGGGCCAATTTCAAAGAAATTTGGTTGGGTGCGTTTAGACATGAAGGCTTGAACCAGTTACAAAGAAATTTGATTGGGTACATTTAGGTATGAAGGCTTGGACCAATTTCAAAGAAATTTGGTTGAGTGCATTGAGGTATGTAAGCTTTTTGAGCTTTAACAAATGATATTGATCCACATATGTACCATCAGATTTACTAAAAATATAAACACCATTAAATAACTAGCCATGCTCTACAGAATTTGATCAAATTTTAAAGAAAGCATTTTTGTCTAAGGCCTTTCAAATTTTGCACAATGATGCTAATCTGCCATCAGGTATGGCCATCATTACTAAGAAAAGAAAACCTTGACATCACTAAAAGAAAACAGAAGACAAAGCCTCTTCAAGGCTTCTTCACAAAATCTGCATAGCAGAATTTGACCATATTTGAAAGAACACATTTTCTTGGCTTGAAGGCCCTTCATTTTTGTACAAATACTATTTATTTGCCATCAGATGTGATCACAGTTACTTAAACTGGGAAAAAGCTTGAATAAATTTATACATGTATATGGAGTAAAGTTCAATTTCAGGAAGAGTAAATACGCCTTGAAGATTTTTTTGGGAAGTCCTAGGAAACAGCTTGAAAGGTCATTTCAAAAAACAACTCCCTGGGGCTGTATGAACCACATTTAATTAACCAGTCCTCTGGGCAGTATTAAAAATGTATGTATGATAAAAACCATAACAATGTTATTTATTGCACACACTGCTACTGTAGCATATCTGGATGATTTAAGTCGCTTCCTTTTACCATTTTCCATTAGGTCCATGTAATATAACACTCTTGCAACCAGTGGATGCAATTGAACAGGGCTTCAAAAATCAATTAATCCATTTATTTAAGAAATGGAACAAAATCTGAAAGCAAGCTAAATAATGAAGCTATGGGTATGCATAATTGGCTATCTGCCCTGAATCAATCAGTTCCATTTTCCAGGGAAATGTCTGCCCTGAATCAATCAGTTCCATTTTCCAGAGAAATAACTGGAAAACTGTGGCCAATCATCCATACATACATGAATAATTTACGTGTATGATGCTGTGCAATTTTGTACAACTTATTCTACACCAACACTGAACCAGTGTTTTCTCAATGGGGGTGACAGGAATTCACCTTTAGCATTTCTGTGAGGGGTGGGGATTTTCAGTTTGTAAGGAGGGCAGTTTTTATATGAGAACAGTATCTATGAAAAGATAGATACCTTATAGCAAATGTGTGTGTTTGTGACAAATAACTTTCACTGTATAAGGAGAAAGCTTGCAATTGTTCATCTTCATTCTCATCACAGCAGAAATGACTGTATTATGATAATAGTACTATGTCACATGCATTAGAACTGCATGTGATATCAGAGACATTACAATAGAATAGTGCAAGCTGCATCCTTACCATTGCACAAACTTTGTAGGTGCAGTTGGTAAAATGCTTTTAACAACTAAATAATCAATGAAAGGGTCTTATTGCTCAGTGTCAAAAAGCCACTTAGTAAGGGCTTGATTATAGTGGTTGATCTAGAAATCAAGTGTTTATGTGATCATATTGCGCTTTGTTAATATTAAATGAATATTATGTTTTGTTGCACTCATGATAAATTCACTGTGTATGACTGTCATGCCATCACTCATTTTCAACTCAATGGGTTATAGACCAGATCCTTTGGGATGGTGGTCCATCATCCATTAGCATTTTTATCGCTATTCTTGACATAAACTACTTGGGGGATTGCCATTAAACTTTACACACACATTCATTCCATAGGCTAGTTGGTTCTAAATGAAAATGATGCTATTTGGACATCCAACATGGCTGCTACAGCAGCCATCTTGAAAATATTGTTATTGTTACTTCTTCTAAACGGATGGTCATATAAGTATGGATCGTTATGTAAGTATGGAGTTTTCAATACTTCTTATGAATTCTAGTTGGTCTACATGAAAATGGTGCTATTTGGACATCCAACATGGCTGCCACAGCAGCCATCTTGAAAATATTGCTACTTCTTCTAAATGGATGGTCATATAAGTATGGATCGTCATGTAAGTATGGAGTTTTCAATATTTCTTATGAATTCTAGTTGGTCCTAAATGAAATTGGTGAGATCTGATATCCAATATAGTCACCACAACAGCCATATTGAAAATCATGTTATTGCTACTTCTGCTGAATGGAAGGTCAAATTCACGGGGTTTTCACCAGAAGACTTCTCAAGATGTCCCATTGGTCCTAATGAAAAATGGCTATATCAACATGTTTTCACCAATAGACTTCTTATGATAAATAGTTTCCTCAGTAAAAGTAGCGCCAGTTGTACATCCAGTATGGCAGCCACAAGGGCTGTCTTGAAAATCTTGCTGTCATTACTCCTTTAAAGGATGGTCCTCAGAATTGACATGGGGTTTTCACCAAATGATTGTCAACTTGGTTCAAATTGTTAATGCATAGTGCCAATCTGACATCTATTATGTCCACCACAGCTGAGTAAAATGAAGTTGTACTGCATTTCATTGACTCAGACTAAAAGACCTGGCATAGTATCTGCAGTTGTACTGCATTTCATTGACTCAGACTAAAAGACCTGGCATAGTATCTGCAGTTGTACTGCATTTCATTGACTCAGACTTATACTTTGTCAATGGAGCAGTGGTTGCTCAGATTAGTGTGTTGGCTTCATAATCAGAAGGGGGCAGGTTTGAATTCTACCCAGACCAAGCTGGATTGGTCACCGTTATGTGTCCCTGGGCAAGTCACTTTGCTCCAGTTACTTGGCATAATAGAACCTATCATGTGTTGATGTACCATTAGCCACAAATCCAACAAACAAACAAGCAGGTTTCTCAGACTGAATCACTTAATGCCTTTAAAGTTAAATCTTTTTTGATTTTACTGTATGCCCGCAAAAGTGCAAATATAAAAGTACCTACACATGCAAGGACTTGAAAAATTCCTAAAAATTGCCGTTTGCTAAGACCATATTTAACAAAGAATACTGGCTTCAATGGCCTTCAGTTTGTTATTCTTGATTCTGATCCACCCTAAAAAGTGGCCACCCTTTCCAAAAATAAATAAAATTCCACTAGAATTAGACCATATGTGACATAGCATCCTGATCTAGACGGCTTTTAATGTTATGCAAATGATGCCGATTCACTCTCAGCCTTTTTTAACATCTTAAACAGCTTCATGAATGAAACTACTCATGAGAATTCATTTGACATACTGGCATTGGGAGAATTCAATGTTATGAAAAGTAAGCTGATCCATTATCAAATAAGAGCATATATATAACAATAGAAAAGGCTTTAAATAAATTCTTCTCAACCAATTAACAGAATCTTACCAAATTTGACAAAGTATCTTAGAATATAATAATTTTGTGCTATGATGCTGATTGGTCAGATATGACTACCACTGTTAAAAATATTTTAAAAATTCAAGCAACTTCTTTTCAAAAACTGCTTGGCCAAATTTTTTTAAAAAAAAGGATCGTTAGATGAAGTGCTTTCAATTTACACAGATGATGTTAATTTGCTATCAAATATGGACATTATTACTTACCTTTGTTTATTATTCTATGTACATTTTAAAGATTTTTATCTTTTATCTTGTTGGACTGCATGTTTACATTATTTGGAAGGATTTATCTTGCAATAATTTTATTCTTTACATATTTAGAACTTTAATTGGCACTAACCAGTGTTGTTCTGACATGCCATTAAAAAGTACATACATCCATACATACATAAGCACATACATACATACATACACACATACATACATACAAGGGGCCCCGAGTGGCCGAGTGGTCTAAAGCGCTCACCGTTACGGATCACTGCCATCTCACCTCTGTCTGCGTGGGTTCGAGTCTCGGGCTCGGCCAGTGTGGTTATGTGAGAAAGCTTGCCAGTAGCTTCTCGTGGGTCGGTGGTTCTTTCCGGGTTCTCCCAGGTTCTTCCGCCACCATTAATACTGGCCGCCATGTAGAGCCTGTCATGTGCTGAAAAATGGCGTTAAACCCTATAACAACAACAACAACAACAACAACACACACACATACATACAATCCTTAAATGGTTTCAGATGCTACCACAATTTCACAATTTATTTTGTCAGCTGGGGGATTGGGGTATTATGAATAGTTGACACCTGTCACAAAAGCCTTAGTTAATTGTGAGTTTAATTGTATTCATCCATGCAATACTGAGTATGGCATAATTATGTGACCCAAAATACTTAAATAACCAGGATTGCATGGGTTGGGTGATGACTAAAATTTTCAGTTTGATTTGTATCAAAAGTAAAAATCTTGGCAAGTTTAATGGTTGACATTTAGAGATAGCATGGAGACCATATAACTTCTTGTACTGAATTTACAAGTTAGTTAATTTCCACTTAGAACCTGTCAAAGTTGATTGGTCACATTATATCCCAAACTGAAACTGAATGTGATAATTGTTTTGAATTATGATCTTCAAGGCAGGAGAGTCTGTTCAATTACAGGAAACCAGTCTTCATAGAACATCCCTTTAGCCAGTTAACAAGTACTTGGCTCATTACATGCCAGTTTTGTGACCTTTTCGCTACCAGTAACGCCAACATTTTAGCTAGGGACTTGATTATTGCATAGTAAGGTGTAGACAGAGTTTCATGAAGGCATTTTTAGGAAAATTTAATTAAAAGATCTTCATTGGTTCATAAGTTTGGACAGAGGTCACTGATTTATATTTAACTTGTTGAGATCTTGACGATGAGGTAGGAGACACGACTGTGGTACACATCACACCATTTTGTAATGCTATGTGCTTGTACAAAGCTTCTCAAAATCTCTCCAATCATTACAGTTGTTTACTACCCACCATGACAAACAAAGCTTCATGTGGTCTCTCCAATCATTACAATGGTATACTAACCATGTTGACAAGAAGAGCTTCGTGAAATCTCTCCAGTGATTACAATGGTATACCAACCACCATGACAAGCAAAGCTTCATGTAATGTCTCCAATCATTACAATGTTATACCAGCTACCATGACAAGCAAAGCTTCATGAAATCTCTCCAATCATTACAATGTTATACCAGCCACCATGACAAGCAAAGCTTCATGAAATCTCTCCAATCATTACAATGGTAGACCACGCACCATGACAAGCAGACATTGCTGTTGCTGTTTTGGGTTTAAATCCATTTATTAGTCAGAGATATTCTATACATGGCAGCCAGTATAACTGGTGGAAACCCCAGTAAGAAATACTGACTGATGGGAAGTTTGTAACTGGCAAGCTTTCTCACATACCAATATTGTACAAGCCGGAGACTTGAATCCATGCGGAGAGAGGTGTGATGGCAGTGATCAGTAAAGGCAAGTGCTTTAGACCACTTAGCCTGCCAGGGTCCCACAAGCAGATGTTAACTATTGTATGGGTGCACAGATGGACAGTGCCATAACATATTGTATACATGTTAAGACAAGTGTTTAAACAATGACCTCTCAAGACAGGTGGTTTCTAAAAAGAATCAATTTTTTTGATGACATAGAGAATTTGGTCTCTCTAGACAGGTTTTACTGTAGTGCCTTTTCTTTTAATGTTCATCTCTGTTTGATAAGATCTTTATAGAACCAGTAATTGGATCTATTTAACACGAACTGGAAAATGTTCATGATTTTTCAGTCAGATGGACTATGTTTCCTCTTACTGTTTAATAGATTTTCTGTCAGGAAGCTGTTCAGCTGTTATAATTATTCAGCCCTTTACCTGCACTCTTCCTTTTTCCCTAGAGATTAAGTAGGACATTCAGTTTATCATGCAGAGGTTGGTTGAAAATTGATTATCGTAACTTGAGCCATATTGCTTGTAACCTGTGTGGTCAATCATTTATATATAGCATTAACTGTTTTATGTACCAAGTGGCATTCCAGCTGCTTTGATTTTCTACATAAAACCATAATGCTTCATTTCTGTACAAAACCATAATACTACATTTCTGTGCAAAACCATACTGCTACATTTCTATGCAAAACCATAATGCTACATTTCTATCCAGCACCATAATGCTACATTTCTATACAAAACCATAATGCTTCATTTCTATACAAAACCATAATGCTACATTTCTGTGCAACACCATAAAGCTCTTTTCTACACAAAACCATGATGCTATATTTCTCTATTTCTACACAAAACAATGATACTCCATTTCTTCACAAAACTGTAATGCTGCATTTTTATGCAAAACCATAATATTGCATTTCTACACTAAATCATAATGCTTCATTTTTACACAAAACCATATTGTTGCATTTCTTTGCAAAATCATATTGCTACATTTTCTGGTATTTAGCCCATTCCTTATGTTAATCTCTAATATTTACTTGTGAAAATAATATTTTCAAAAATTTTAAACTCATAAGAATTCCCTACAGTGGCACTGTCTGTATGGAACAAGTAAAATAGATATTTTTCTCTATGAAACACTAGTATGAAGTTTCCCTCTTTACAACAGAGACCCAAGTGGGCCTGAGATTGCTTAACTTGGTAACATCAGCCTAATAGTCAAAGTAAGAGCAGCTGGCTAATAAATCTAGGTCAGTATATATTTACGGTCACTTTCAGAACTTTATTTGGCAATATCTTGCCCAGGAAATGGGAGCTAAGTCCCTTTCCCCAAAATACTTGGACAGTCATCCCATGGATTAGGAGTAGAATGCTCTACCAACTGAGCTACCATAGCTCCATGGGATTGTAGGGAGCTTTCTGTGGCCATTATTTCAAATGCTGTTGATTGTGTATGTTATGAAAACATTTATTTCAAGGTAGCTCTGGTGTTTGTAACTTCAGTCTTTTGTAATGACCTATATGGAAGAGGAATGGAAAATGGTCATAGTTGTACAGCATATGTTTGTGTGTGTTATCCGATGTGGATATAAATATTTTTATGCAGATTAAATTCCTATGTTGAGTTTGAATAAGTTTGTAAATGGAGCAAATCATGATATAATGAATGATTTTTAAACAGAACAACTTCCATGTAAGAAATTGTTTACCTAAATTTTGTGCAATGTTACAAAACTCATATGCTTTTTTTAAAAAAAAAAAACATCTACTTACTTACACATGTATTGTATGACATGACTTGAGTAATGAATTAAAAGAAACCAGCTATGCTGACTAGGCAGGCTTCATATAGGGTTACAGGGCTCTACTATTCCATTAAGAAAGAGTCATATAGACCCTGAATAAAACAAATAATATGGTATGGCCCCATATAATGTCCCTGTATATAGCAGGCTTAGGCATAATATTGTATGGCCCCATATAACACCCCTGTTACTATAGCCAGCTTAGGCATAATATGGTATGGCCACATGTAAAGTCCCTGTATATAATCTGCTTTGGATATTATGGTGTGGGTTCCATATAACACCCCTTTGTATAGCCTGCTTAGACATACTGTGGTATGGACATTTATCAATATATTATACTTGATTTATCATTAATTACTTGTATATAATAGATGCTCAGTACTGAACAGAGTAGATCAAGTTCTTTTAATAATGTACTACCAAAATTAAGCATTATATGGTTCATTCTGCTTATATCATGTGAATAGAATAGACTCCGATCTGCCTATGAATTACACAACCTCATATCTGACTTCTTGCTGTTTGCAGAAGGGTATACCATATACATGTATAATTATAAATACAACAGATCAGGCTTCTTGCTGTTTGCAGAAGGTTACACCATATATAATTATAAAAACAACATTTCTGGCTTCTTGTTGTCTGCAGAACTTACACCATATATAGTTATAAATACAACAGATCTGTCTTCTTGCTGTTTGCAGAATGGTACACTATTATTACGACTCTATTGTCTTAAACTAAGTAATAGAAAAGAGTGTAAACCAACAAGTTTTTGTAAGATTCAACAGATAATTTTTTTATTTCCTACAATACAAAGTTAAATTTTAAGAAGAACTTGCAGTATTACAAATTAAATCCCAAATAGTCCAAAAAGTTCTACCATCGGTCCTAATAAGTTCGGTTCTAATTAAATTCCAGTGGTGTTCGACATAAGATCCAGTGCTGAAGGTGTTGATGTGCCTGCAGTGGCCTGTGAAATGGTGTGAAATCAGTCTTTTGATGAATCTCAATAATATAATCCAAGATGTCCATGTCTGAATTCACTTTAATTTCAAGTTAATGTTTCTGCCCAAGAAAATTATTTATGAGCACTTTGTATTTCCAGTGAGTAAATAATTTGAATAAATAAATTCCACTCAAAATGAAATACTGAACGTGACAATAAGTATTCTGCTTAAGATGTTATTGCAGGAATAAATAATTTTTCCAGTAAACAAGATTATAAAATCCTCTACTTGACCTAGGTTACATTTAGCATTTTCTTTAAAAAATCCTATTACATAATGGAAACTTCCATTCAAGAAGATTCTGTTACTAAAGCTATAATACAGAATGAGGTAAACATCAGGAAGGCTAGGTATTTTTATGTGTGAATTCCAATAAACCATGATCCATACCCTAATAAATATATTTACTTCTATTGATATTTTGATCTTAATATTTAATCCACACTCAGAGAGAAAATAGTAGCTATGTATTATTTATTTAAAAAAAGTTATTGGTCAGGTACAACATGAACTTGATTTTGGGCAAGATCAAGTACAAAATACAATTAAAGCTTTTAATCATGGAGAAAAAAAACTAACGAATGCAAATTAAATGTACATAACACTTTATATAGTTATAAATACAGCAGATCTGGTTTTGTGCTGTTTGCAGAAGGGTACACCTTGTATAGTTATAAATACAGTGTTTGCCTTCTCTCCAGAGGAAAATATAGACTTTTAGCTCAGGTTCATGCCGAGTGACTCATTGGGGCTGATTGATCCGGGAATATTGCGTAGGATGCCTTCTTGGGAATCCAGTGTATGATGATACGTCTGACTTAAAATTGATGCAGGCAGGTCTGGAGCTTTTAAAGAATTGAATTTCTAATACAACTGGAAATCTGGCACATCTTGTTTTCATGAGTATATGTCAATAACGTCTAGAAAGTTTCCATATCAATGAGCAGAATCCTTTTACTGTGCCTCATCAGATTTTGGATTTTGAAAGATAGAACATTTAGACTTGCTTCATAAATTGATTACAGGTCCATTCATGTCAGCACTATCAAAAAGGAATTACAAACATTTACACAAGTATGATTTCTAAACAAGAAATATTTTTAAAATACTTTTTTGAGGTAATAAGCTAGGCCGGTTCCATATCTCCCATAAGCAGTAGTACTTTGTACTGCTGGTTCTGCCTGTGATGGTATGTTCTTCATTAAAATAATTTATCTTGCCAATCCCAAGTTTCCTCCAACTCCCATTAATTTATTATTTGTAACATTTTGGGTTGGGTATGACTGCTCAAGTGACCTATTACACCATCCTGTAACCCATACTGAAATAACATGAATACAGGAATTTTTCAAGGATGATTTAAACTGAAAGGTATCAGTTTGGGTACTGTTAATTGAGTCTCAATTTTAAAGAATAAATTGATGAAGTTGTGTATTCTGTATGATTCTGAAACACAGTGGAACCTTTGTGAAATGAACATCAGGGTCTGAATAAATGAAATATGCTTGTTAATAAAAGAGTCATAGTAAATAGACATATAAAAAAGATGCATAGAATTTATAATAAATTCCAAATACTTTGTTAAAGTAGGATATTGATGGAACATGTACTTAAATATAATTGGGTCCACTCTCTTGCTCATTGGGGAGAAGGGTGGAAGCAATAAGGGCCCACAAGGACTCTTGGAAATTATGAATAGGCAAGACTCTTTCATCAATAATTTTTTTTGTAAAACATCACAATTAAGAAAGGGCTACTGTGTGTACATACATTGATCCAGATTTGCTTTTGCATAGTGCCTTGACAGATCTGCGTCTATACAGTTTGTTAGGAGTAATCAATAGAACCAACAGCATAGACCCTGATTTGCCAGCACATTATGAAATACCAGGTCTGGATCTATACAGTTAATGTTAGGACTTAATCAGTAGAATGAGCAGAACAGACCCTGATCTGCCAGCACATTAAGCGATGCCATATCTGGGTCTACATTGTCTGCAGTTGGACTTGATTTGTATGCAAGTATATACAGTATACGAATGTTAAACATGTCAAACAAATTTAGAGGCTTTTTTGTTTTAGCATACTTAAACTTGAAGATACTGTATATAAGATTCTGGAAATTCAAATCAAAAGAAGTTTCTAGGATTTTGATTCCTAAATGAACCTTTATTTAAACAAAGAAATATAGATCTTTTTTTGTTTGCTTTCATTTTGCACAAGTGTCTGTTAGTATTAATGTACAGGTTAAGCTAATTTCTTCTTTTGCTAATATTGATCAGGGTGGTTCTCTTCAGACAAAATTCCAATTTGCATAGTGCCCAGAAGCTGAGTAATTCTTTTGGCATGCTTCAAATTCAGTCTCTAAAAATGTACTGGTACTTATCTATCAAGAATGTAAATTTATCAAGGTGGTAAACTATTTTCTTTCTTGCCAAGAAAACCCTTGACCATGGAGTTTTCAAGTCAAAATTGTGTTTATACCTACAACATTATGGAACCCATATTTGACAATGTATTTAACTTTACAATTACATACACAAAAAATAGAGAAAGCTAACCTGAAGCTTTCATCCTTATGCTAAGGACTTCATCAGCAGACTGATGTGATCTCTACTGACTGTCAACATTGCTCGATGAGATGGTGAACAATGTTAACAGATTTTCACAGATATGCAGCAGGTTGTAACGGCTGCCATCCCTGTTCAGCGTCGGTTTGTGAGCACGGATGTAAATCAATTCTTTAAGCCCCCCGCTCAAACCAGGCTTGTTCTTGATCTAGGATTTTTACGGAGTTCCAAGTTAAAGTATGGCCAGGGCAGACATTGTGGATGTGCAGTGATACCTCACATGAGCTTGAACTTGGTCTTCGATGTTCATCTGCCACATATCTGTGACAATCTGTTAACATCGCTCACCATCCCATCAAGCAATGTTGACAGTCAGTAGAGACCACATCAGTCTGCTGATGAAGTCCTTAGTGTTAAAATGAAAGCTTCAGGTTAGCTTTCTGTATCTTTTGTGTATGTAATTGAAAAGTTAAATACATTGTCAGATACAAATATTACTATACAATTAAGCTTTCACCAAAGTATTATGGAACCCAGCTACATTTTGTAAAATTTTTCAAATGTCACATGTGTGACATTTGTTCACCATACCTATGCCTGTGACATTTGCAGACTTCTGCTACATCTGGTACACTTGCAGATTTGTGATGTTTGTAGACCCATACTGTGTATCTTAGCAGGCTTTTTCCACAGTGACAGGTGATAAATTAACAAACTTTACCATGTCTGAAATATTTGGAGACCGCTGCAGCCATACCTAAACATTTGTAGACCATTTTCCACATCTTTGATATCTACAGAAGTCTCCTGCATCGACAGAATTTGCAGGTCTTTGTCAAATCTATAACAGTTGGAGAGTCATTTGCTTTACATGTAAATTTGTAGACTTCTGTTACACCCAGGACACTTACAGAACCTTGCTATCATTTGCAGGAGGTTAATGTGCCTATTAAATTTATTGCAGAAGTTACTACTTTAGTTAAATCTATATTGAAGTTTCTAAAGAAAACTCATTTAGTTTGTTTGTTGGATTCACATTCAACGCTTAAAACATTACAAAAATCTTAAATTTGACATTTCATGGCATACAGAAACATGATATTCTGATCTGTCTGGAAAAAGTATACTGTGCAGTTGGCTACCCAGTGACATCTGGCTAGGCTACCCAGTCACATCTGTATTATGGTTAATTAGCTACCCAATCACATCTGTATTAAGGTTAATTGGCTACTCAGTCAGATCTGTATTAAATCTAATTGGCTACCCAGTCACTGCTGTATTAAGGCTAACTGGCTACCCAGTCGCATATGTATTAAGGTTAATTGGGTAACCAGTCACATCTGTATTAAGGCTAATTGACTACCCAGTCACACCTGTATTAAGGCATATTGGCTACCAATCACATCTTTAAGGTAAATTGGCTACCCAGTCACATCTGAACTAAGGCTAATTGGCTATCCAGTAACATCTGTATTTAGGCTAATTGACTACCCAGTCACACCTGTATTAAGGCATATTGGCTACCAATCACATCTTTAAGGTAAATTGGCTACCCAGTCACATCTGTACTAAGGCTAATTGGCTATCCAGTAACATCTGTATTTAGGCTAATTGGCTGTGACCAGTCAGATGGGTATTAATGCTAATTTGCTACCCTGTCACATCTGCTTTAAGGCTAATTGGCTACAGAGTCAGACATGTCTGAAGGCTAATGAGAGAGCAGACATTAAAGATGTAAGTATTATATAAATCAATATGTTCTGTTCACTTGGCAAAAAATATGGAATGTAAACTGCAAATACTAACTTTGAAACATCCAGGTCACAATAGGCAAGTACCATCATTCATATGGAAGAAATCACAAAGCTGATGTTACACTGTGTTGCTTGCAAACAGGACAGATATATTTGACCATTCATACCTCTTGAAGGGTGAACCTTGACTGGACTGCCTACCATGCTAACAGTCTGCTGACAGTGGAGCATTTTCTTGTTGAATGCATTGTCAGACTGTGAGACAGTAATTTTGTGATGCAAAAACTCATTAAAGCAGTTTTTTGATAATGTTCAAGCCAAAAGGAAAAATTCAAAACAAACTGGCTTTCTGAAAGAATGTGGTCCACAGTGTGGCTTAATGTGAAAGGCATTTAGCTCCCATTTACTTGACATAATATACCAGCCAATAGTGCATTAAAAGTGCTGCTAAAATGAACAAACCAAGGAACTAAAAGAATGAGGTTTATATACTGTATGTACTCGCTTACAAGTTGAGTCAAACTGCCAACAACAAAGATCCTGATCTGCCATAGCATAATGCACCTGCAGATCAGGGTCTGTGTTGTTTGATCTACTGATTACTCCTAACAAACTACACAGACCCAGATCTGCCATTGCATTATGTGATGGCAGATCTGGGTCTGTGCAATTTGCAGTTGGACTTGTCCTAAAAACGAGTATATACGGTAACAAATTATGATCTAATATTGTTTTAGGACTTTATTCTTGTAATCTGTTTCATTTTTGTTGATGAATGCTTACAAGAATTTTGGCATCTTTTACCCTTTTCTTTTGCAAGAGAAAATATCAACTTTTACTAGGAAGGTTAATATCTTCCAGAAGATTTTAGCAATTTCTAATTTTTTACAATCTCTTAAGTTTTTTGCATTTTAAGGAATACACATCAACATTTTTGAAGGTTTATATTCTTAAATGTCTTAGCAATTTTTCCCTTCCTATTTTCTTTACCAAAGTTTTAATTTAATTTTACATACATACTAACACATTTGACAAGTTTTGTTATGTCTCTGCACAAATGAGGGTAAAGGGAAACACTGGTCAGTATTTTATAACAATAATAAAAGAACTATATGAAGAACAATTACTTTTAAAATAATGATACAGACTGTAATAATAATAATAATAATAATAATAATAATAATAATGATAATAAAGATAATAATACAAGCAGCCTATAATATTTTACATGTTTTTTTGAGTTGTTTTGTGAGGTCAAATGCAACAGACTGGTCAACTGTGTGAGTGATTGATAGATAAGTTATTGAAGTTCTAATTCTACTATTACTTCGGCGCAATGAGATTGACCATTATAGATCATATACACATTTTGTTTGTGATTGAATAACTCACTTTACCATACATTCATACATGCATGCATACATACACACACACACACACACTCACACACACACACACACACATACACACACACACACACACACACACACACACACACACACACACACACACATACATACATAACTGTTTTACTTCTATGTATACTGCTTTCTTCCTTTCTTTTATTGTGACTGTTAAACTCCAGTACTTGCATTCACTTAGATTCCAGTCATCATAGATAATTTGAATGATTCATAGTTGTTTATTCACACAGCTCTTCATTGAAGTCCTCGCCAATAATCAAATTATGCATGATAATCTTGTAACACTGTCTTGTTTACTCATCTCCCAGCTTCCCGTCTACTCTGTATAGGAAGCTTGTAGCAAGCTTGTTGGCAGAGAAATCTATAAGGCTGTTGGGATAGGAGTATATGCAATTGACAAATACGCTGCAATGACATTGTAAGAGCAACATTGCCTGACTCAGTTGGAATCAGAAAATAGAAGCATAAAAGGATATTTTGTCCAAATGAAGCATGTGTTGCATTAATGGACCGTTAGTTTATTTACATCGTGTATTTCAGTGATTACTGACTTTGCCATTGAAAGTGGATAAATTGTCAGTCACATTAATGAATAGTGGAGATAGTACTGAGAATAGTACAGGTTGCTTGAAACAGTGTTTAAAAATTGTGAAGTTTACAAAATATTTATATAAAGAGAATTTAAATATTGGTTTTTCATATGAAATTGTACATGATGTGAACAAGGAAGCAAGGATAGTGCAGTTAGTGTCTGCTTTGAATTTTGTTTTACTCTTGTAAAGAAGGCACTTCAGTAAAATCAGACCTTCAGGCTGTTTGAATTTCTTTCTTGCTGAAGCAGTGAATAGAAATCTGGTTTCATTGGCTAACTATATGGCGATGTCACAGATGAGAAAAGTGTATTGAGTACATTGTGTTGTACGTATACTTAACATACAGGTTTCTTATCCCACTTATATCTCATCTTGGTGTTGGAGGTCAATGTTTTACAATTGAAATGACGCTAGGAACAATGAAGTTTCAAACCAAGGACAGCATCAATAACAATAACAACACGAAATATCAACCTCGAAGGGATTACTCATGCCCTGCTTGGGCCGTGTATTTGGTATGTATTTTCTTCGTTTATAAAGTTTAAAAATTTGGTAGCTATTACAGTAGAATCTGTCTTGAAAGATCACCCTTTCTGCCAAAAATAATAGTCGCTCTCAAGACAGGTGCTATCTCATGACCAGTCATAATACTGTATGATCAGTAACAATTGGTCTCTTATAGCAGGGGTCTCTCAAGATAGCTTTTACTTTATTAGATATTAAATATTATTAATAACTCAAAGAGTATATCCATGCCACTGATACAATGTATTTTTTAAATTTTTACCGTGACTAATATGTCATGAACCACCAGTCCATAACAGTATTTCGTATTTTTGTCCTTTAAGGTTTTTGTGCAGTGAATTTCATGCTTCTATGATGATTTTTTAAAATAAATTATTTGTACTCAGAATCAAATGTGAAAAATTTAAAGTATGAGCTCTTGTCCCGAAATATTAAGAAAAATTAATGAAAAGATTTGCAAATGATACAGTATTATCATCTGCTGAAATTTATAAATGCTGAGTTTATAATGTGAGATATATGTATGTATATATTGACTAGGTATGTAAAAGGTATAAATGTTATAATGTCGACTAGGTATGTGAAAGGTATAATGTAATGTCTACTATATATGTGAAAGGTATAAATGTAATGTCTACTATGTATATTAAAGGTATAAATGTAATAATGTCTACTTGGTATGTAAAAGATAAATGTAGTAATATCTACTAGGTATGTAAAAGGTTTAAATGTAATAATTTCTACTTGGTATCTAAAAGTTGTATGTGTAATAATGTTGGCTAGGTATGAAAAAGGTTTATATGTAATAATGTCTACTAGGTATGAAAAAGGTTCATATGTAATAATTTCTACTAGGTATCTCAGAGTTATATAAGATATCAAAAAGGAATATATGTAATAATGTCTACTAGGGATGTAAAAGGTATGTAATAATGTCAATTAGGTATGGAAAAGGTATATATGTAATAATGTCTACTAGGTATGAAAATGGTTTACATGTATATCTAAAATTGTCTAGTTACGTTAAAAGTATACATGTAGTCTACTAAGTATCTAAAAGGTGTATATGTAAATAATATATCACATAGTAACATATTACATAAATAAGTTTACATTTTCTGTTTGTATGTTTTGCATGCAAAGATAATTTAAAATTCTATGAAGTTTTGACATTTGGAGAATTAGAGCATCAGTACTTTGTTCTCATTTTTAAATGAGTTTTTGAGGGCATAAAAATAATTATAAGTTTTAAAAACATCAAGTTTGATTTTCAGCTGATTTTATTAAAAAGGTACTTGTATTTACAGAATCTTTACAAGAGAAATTTATGTTTATGAAATATTAGTACTGAAATATTTACTAGTATATGCAGACCGCTCCAATGGCCTAAGTGGTTAGAACATCTGCCTTGAATGCAGAAGGCCACAGGTTTGAACCCCAGCCAAATAATACCAAAGACTTATAAAAATGGTACTTGCAGCTGCCTCGCATGGTGTTCAAAATTAAGAGGTTAGTGTTAGGACTGGTCAGCCTGGTGTCCGGATAATGTGATTGAGCGGGAGGTGATGCTACATATCTACAACATGATGCCCCAGTGCTAGACATCACTATAAACTGCCACACTGCAGACATCATAGCAGTATGACTGAGAAACTTGTAAAGCTTCGTTACAAATCCAAATATCACACACATTCACACACATCTTCATTGAAAACTACTTTAAAATTCATATTCATAAAGATGACTAGTGCTATGCCTTACAAATTAGATTTGTATTAAATTGTACAATGTTTGTCCCCATTGCAGACCAGAAAGTCTAAGTCCAGAAATATTAAGAAGTTTAGACAAATTTGAAATACTGGTGCTGCTGTAACTGCATGAAAATCTACTGATGCCATCCACATATGCATACAAGCATGCATACAAAATGTCATATCTCTGTATCTGTACTCAGAAGGTTTTACTTAATCGTGCTGTCAAGGATTTGTTTTTGTTTTAAAGGATAAGACCAAAATGTTGAAAAAATGTCTTTTAAAAAAATTGGAAATTTTGTAATGGTTTAAAAAATCTACCATGTTATTTACGTATAAATTCAAAATATGCCTATAAAATGTCATTTGTGTGTCTCAAGTGGTTTTTTGCCAAGTCATGTTTACAAAGTTTTTATCGGAGTCCAAACAGTTCAAAAGTGTAAAATGTCCAAATATTACAGTAATTGTCTGAAAATTTGATCTAGTAATGGTTTGGTAATGTAATTAAATCATCAACATTAAATCATCAACAAATTCAGCCAATTTCATTTTTCCACACCGAGTACTTTTTGGGCAAGATTGTTAACAACCTAGCCAATTTCATTTGTCCACATTGAGTAGTTTTTGGGCAAGATTGTTAATTAGCCTCTTTGGATGGGTGGACATAGGGATGGACATAACCAATTTAAGATGGCCATCTGCAAGCAGTGGACACATTAAAAAGAAACTCTAGGTCAGTGATATTTGCCTGATATAAACTGTAAATATCAAAAGTTTCAGAGGTAATACCAATGCATCAGAAATCAAATATGTTTGAGGGATGTAATGTTTATCTAAACGCAAGTATAATAATATTCCTTTTTCATACACCATCAGTTTCAAACAAATGTAATTATTTTTTGTTCTTCAGTTTGGTGCAGGTAACTAATTTTTGTAAAATTTTGACAAATTTTATGTAGTTAAGAAATTGATATTTTTTTACCTGTAATTTACTTGTACACCTGAAAAATGAAGACATTGTAAATGAACAATCACAGACATTTACAGTAGTCAAGAACTTTGATTTTAGATTGATCTTAAAAATAAATGTATCTTAAATTGATCTTAAAATTGAAAATTTTACAAATTGAATAATTTTTAATTTTAAAGTATGTTAAATTACAATTCTGATTATCGTTGAAACTTCATGGCTGGTCCCTTTAACCAGAATGTTCCCAATTGTTTGACAGGCTGTAACATGCATTAGATTTAATACAATTCCACATTCATAGGGGCTCTGGTTTCCACATCGCTTGCGACAGTGGTGGCTCATTGGTTAGAAGTACTATGGTATGTCCTTGGGCAAGGCACTCTACTCAAAATGCCTCAGTAATAAATGACCTGCCTGTGTTGCTGTGCTATTAAACATGAAAACCAAACCACATTGCCACTATTTTAGTACAGTAACAGTTTTTTTGTCAACCTTGGATCAATGATGACTAGAAGATGAATTTTGTCAATTCTAAATTGATGGTTGTTTGACACAAACAGTGGTGGATGATTTTTTTTTCAGCACTGAATTAATGGCAGTTTGAAATGGACATTGGATGATTTTTTTCAACCCTGAATTGAATACTTGGTTGATGTGAACAGTGAATGATTTTAATGATGCTTTTAGAGATATTGTATTGTTGTTAAACTAGAATTTGGAACCAGTGAGCTCTACTGGGGTTGTGCATCACTAGTTTAGTTTGCTGTTATACAGCACAAAATAACAAGTAGGTTAATTAATGTTGTCAGGCAACTGGAATAAATTGCCTTGCCCTGTGACACACCACAGTAGCAAACCCAGGCAGTGATACAATAATAGGATTTGAACTTGGACCCTTTTGGAGGCAAGTCTGGAATGCTAACCACTAAACCATCATTGTTTTTTGTATTTGATTGAAAATTATAGTTATAACAAAAGATTCAAACTATGTTCGTTTTATTCTAAGATTTACAAGACAGTCATTTAAATTAGGGCAACTAAGGAGTGATTTAAAATATTTAATGCTTAAATTGGAAACATAATTACGCGATAATTCCAATAAGTAATAATTCAAAATAGCAGTTGAAAAACTTATAAGTATATAGGTTTTGTTTTGTTAGGGTTTTTAAGAAAAGGTGCATATTTATACAAAATTTGTATATCCACATGTATGTATAGTCTGAGCATTTATTTGGATTCAAGGGTTGAGAATTTGAAAAACATGTAGTCATCATACAAAGTTCGCAAGTTAAGTTAAGAGTCTAGACAGATTGGCAATCTTGCATCCTTGAGATATTTCGCATTGGTTTGCTGTTAACATATCACTGAATAATGTTTCACTTTAAGGTTTTGAATTATGTACATTTGTTACTGAGCATTATATGGTCATCGTAATAATGGCTGTACATGTTTCACCTTTCCTACTTTGGATGAAACTGTATTTTGTATAGGGTCAGAACCAATGTCCCTGGATACTCCTATTGCCAGTAGATCAGCATCACTTTTTACGTGTGATAATGACAATTTGTTGTAAAACAAATTGCAAAAAAATCAAACATATTAATGGAAATAAAACATGAGCCACACATATTACTTGCAAAGTTGCACAGGTACTAAAGATTTTTTCTTTTGTGGTTGCAGTATTAAGGGTCTGTAAATGGCAAATTCATGACCGAGTTCTTCATTTCCATCCTCATGCCACATGTCTGCGGCATGATGCCCCAGTGCTTGACATTACCATAAACTGCACACTGCAGACATCGTAGCGATATGACTGAAAAGTGTTAAAGCTATGTTAAAAATCCAAATCACACACACACACACACATACATTTCAATCCATAAGCCTAAATACACCCACTAGAAAAGAGAAGAAAAAGTTGACTATAGCTATTATAAAATGAGAGTCATGGCCCTTAGTCATATTCATGAATATGCATCGCAGAAAATCAGGAAACATTGAAACGTAATGCTGTGACTTTACTGTCTACAGAGAGACAGCATTTGCAAGCTCTTTATTCCTAATTTGTTAGTAATATTGATCAGGGCAAAGGCTCCTACCATTACTCGGGGAAACATTGACCATTAATTGACATTTGTATACGATTTCACTGTTGAGGTTTTGTCATTTGATACACTGTGGTGGGCCTATTCATTGTGTTTGTGTGTGTAAATATCTATAAATCGCTTGTATGGATAAAAATTTATATATATATATATATATATATATATATATATATATATATATGTATATGTATATATATATATACCCACACATACATTTGGCGTTCAGTCTCATCTTCATCATAATATTAAGAGGAGAAATCTCCCCCCCCCATTTGAAAAAAAAGGATGAGGGTTTATATAAAAGGGGGATTAAATGAAGAAATATATGTAGGGCTTGCAAATAAGATGCACAATTTTTGTACATTCAGTTGACTTGTCTGCATAATTGTTTAGAAATTAGAACAAATTCCACATTATGTATCCTAAAATAGATCCTGAGTTGATGTTTCATAAAATAGGCACAAAATATTGTTTCCTAAAATAGACCCTGAATTATTGCTTCCTAAAATAGATCTTGAATTATCATTTCTTAAAACAGACCTTGAATTATCATTTCTTAAAATAGACCTTGAAATATTGTTTCCTAATATAGACCCAGAATTATTGTATTCTGATGGGTCTGGGTCAGCGGTGTTTGGTTGTATAAATGACATAGACACTGTTGTTGTTATGGGTTTGACACCATTTTTCAGCACATGAGAGGTTGTACATGGCAGCCTTTATATTTGATGGAGGAAGAACCACCAACCCATTGGATACTACTGGCAATCTTTTTCACACACCCATATTGTCACAGCCCAAGACTCAAATCCACTGGAAAGAGGTGAGAAGTCAGTGATCCATAAAGGTGAGCACCTATGGTCAGTCAGCCATAAATGAACAAGTATCTTCAACAGGGTGGACAGTTTACATCCCAACAGAACTGTACAAATATTCAAAACAGGGTGAACAAATTCATCCCCCAACAGAACTGTACAAATATCTAAAACAGGGTGGACAGTTCACACCCTAACAGAACTGTACAAATATCAAAAACAGGGTTGAATTTACACACTAACAGAGCTGTACAGATTTCTAAAACAGGTTGAACAGTTCACATCCCAACAGAACTGTACAAATATTCAAAACAGGGTGAACAAATTCATCCCCCAACAGAACTGTACAAATATCTAAAACAGGGTGGACACTTCACACCCCAACATAACTGTACAAATATCTAAAACTGGATTTCAGACATCAGAGGAACTGGACTAGAAGCTTTGTGACCCATTTTTCAAGATGTCATGAAAATTAGCTTTGGTGTAATTAAAGTGAAACCCCAAATTAAAGTTGTTGCTTTTCAAAATTCTGACTTATCACTGATCTTGGTCACATTTGCATTCCCACTGATGATGTCTCATGACTTAAGTAGAGGAGTTCGGCACAGAAAAAAATAAAGTGACAAGTTACCTTTGGAAAAATATAAAGTGATAATACTTAGGAAAAAAAATAAAGTGACAGTGCCTTTGGGAAAAAAAATAAAGTGACAATGCCTTGGGCTATCCTGATTTCTGTAACATCTTATTCTTTGAAGAGATATTGTTAGTTTCATTTCAGACACTGGACTGTTAATTGACATGTAAAAAGATCTTACTATCATTTTACTTCTCAAAAAGCCTTTGGTTGTCTGTTGAATCCCTAGAAGATGAAATTCTACCCCAATGCAATAGATTTTTTTATATGGGGATGAAAAAAATGTTTATTTGTCAAAAAAAGCTTTACTTTAAGACATGTTTCTTGCAAAGGTTGCTGAAATTGTAACTTATTTTCTCATGTTTTCAAAGTTGCTGAGAGTAAAAGCTGAAATCTGCATTCAAATATGACCATTTTGATTAAAACTACCAATATGTAAATTTTAACAATCAGATCCAATATTAACACAATACATATGTATCATAGTTTTCTATCTCAGTTAAGTGTTTTTTGTTTTTTTTAAATCCTGAACAATATTTACATATATATGTATGTATGTATGTATAGGGTTTAATGGCACCCCAGTACAGTACTAGCTATATGGTGTGATTTAAAAGTAAAATTTTAAAAATGTAAAAATAAAGAAGTTTGAAAAAAATGAAGAAATATGAACCTAAAGTTTAAACTGCACTTATAATGTTAATAATATATATTTTACTTTGCTAAGAAATATATCATTAAATTGATTACTGCATTGTAGAATCTGGTCATCATTAAATGATGGGTGGTCTCTAAAATAAAGCGGTCTTTTGATGAAGTGAAGTTCAACTGTACATTAATTGTAAAGTTTTTACTGCTACTTTTGGATTTCTTAACATTCACTTATTGTATATGCAATTACTTGTAGTATATTATGGTAATCTGTAGGTAAGATCATCAAACAACAGGACCGATGTTGTGACTATTATCGAACTTTGTTAAAGATATACAGAATGTAAAATAGAGTCACCATTGTCAAATACATACAAGTTATTGCTCCATTGAAACAAATTTCTTAAGTCCATGAACCCATCATGAACTTCATATCCTTGAATGAACTGGTTGTCAAAAGTCAAATGTGTTCATAAAACCCTTCATGAACTGTTCTTGAACATTAGTTCATGAAATTCAAGTTCTGGAACTTTTCAGTTCATGAACTTTTTTTTAATAAGTTCTTTTTTTTAATAAGTTCAACTTTTTTTTAATAAGTTCAACTTTTTTTTAATAAGTTCGTGAACTTTTTTTTAATAAGTTCGTGAACTTTTAAGTATGGAACCTAATAGGCATTCAGAGTACAAAGTTATAAACTGTTAATGCCTAATTATAATTCATCAACCGTCCTTGCAGCAATCCAGTTTATGCAGAGTTCCATTTGACAATTTTTATTTAGCATTTTCATAAAATCTCTGTGATGAACAAAATATTTAATATTGACCTCATTACTGTCATTCAGTACCGAGAATTGAAGATAACATTTGCAAAACGGGATGTTAAATGAATTTATTTTGTTGAACTTGAATGTGAGTCAGTTGCTGTTAGTCAGTTACTGCTAGTCAGTTGTTTACATACATCATTCAATTTCACAACAAATAAAGTCCAAATAAGACCATCAGTTGAAAGTGCATTATATAATATTTTTGAATATATTACGTATTATTCTAATTATATTCATGTTTCAGTACACCACATAATGATTTTGCACATGCTTTGTCAACTTCTTGTTATCAAAGAACAGCAAAGACTAGTTCTGGAGTTTAATGCACCTCATCATCATCTTTACCTAGGTGAAGATTTGTTTTTTTGGGGCAAAAATTGCGATAAAGAACTTATATTTCCCTCCGAAAGTAACAGAATTCTAAAAAGTATGGCATTCTGTATTTGAACATGCTAAAAAAGAACCACAGGAATATGTTTAATGTGAGTAGGACTATGGATTCTAAGTTTGATTTGAGTAAATAATTGTAAAAAATTGTCTTTTCACATAAAAGTAACCAGTACAACACCTTTAAAGTGTTGACAACCTTTGCATCCCATTCAGTCCCCTTGAAGATTCTATGTGCATATATATTCAGTCAACAGTTCTGATGCTAGAATCATTTGAAAATGGCATGTCTATGGCAAATTGGCCTGACTGCAACATACACTTCTGCTTCAGGTGGTGAAGTGGGACTAACATTTATGTAAACTAAAGCATCTATCAACTCTTCAGGTGATGAAGTGGGACTAACATTTATGTAAACTAAAGCATCTATCAACTCTTCAGGTGATGAAGTGGGACTAACATTTATGTAAACTAAAGGGTCTGTCAACTCTTCAGGTGATGAAGTGGGACTAACATTTATGTAAACTAAAGCATCTATCAACTCTTCAGGTGATGAAGTGGGACTAACATTTATGTAAACTAAAGCATCTATCAACCCTTCAAGTGATGAAGTGGGACTAATATTTATGTTAACTGAAGCGAACTCTTCAGCAGGCACTACATCTACTGTCAGCATAGCTTTAACTGCTAACAGGTGTTTTCCGGCTGGTAGTTTTGAAAGTTTGGTTTCTGCAGGGTCATATTTTTTCAGAATTGCATGTATTGTCTTATTTGATGTATTGTAAAGAAAAAATGTAATACATCCTTCTTTGCTCTGGTTATATAGTGCAACATTACAGACTCTTCTCTGCATTGAGTTCTGTGAAGAGCAGTACAGTTTGCTACTCATGCTAATTCTGTCAACCTTTCTGACAAATCCTTATGAGAATTTAAATTCAGTATAGCCAAAACTTCGTTGGTCACTTCACCATCTCTAAATGTTTAACCTTCCTTGATATACCACAAGTTGTAGTTTCAGCAGGGTTTTTTTTCAGTTGAGTTTAGTTGTTGCTGAATAAACACCCCGTCATAAACTTGACACTGCTTGTTTGTACTTCATTACTTGCTTTGTAACATTACCCATTCCATGTACAGACTGTAGCAAGACTGTGTTATTGTCCTGAAATGGGAAACATCTCCATGCCCACAATTTGGTCCCCACAGCATTATATACCAACCCAAATGCATGCAGTTGTTATGAACATTGAGATCACATGATCCTTGGCCTTATAAATCAGCAAAAGAATAGTAAAATTTGACAAAATGAAAAGCTGTTCTGTCCAGTTTCCTGGCAGTATGATTGTCTCCAAGAAAAATATACACAACTTCTGATAGATATGGAAAATGTTTCTGATAAACTTCTGGTAGTATTCCATCTAAACATGGGACTGCATAAAACAACAATCACACTTTTCAACTCTGTACCTTTGAGGGTTTGCATAATGTTTTTCCAAATCTTAGGGTAATCTCTCAACACTTATTAGAGGTTGAATATTCTGAAGTCTTATTATGGAAACAATTTTAATGTTTTTGAATAAAGTAATTCTTACCACTTTGTGTTGGTGAGAATCATTTGCTCAATAATGTGTTTATTATACCTAATAAAACCCCATGCATGTAATCTGGCAATATACATCTTTAACCATGTCAAAGGACTGAAGATCAGACGATCCCTTAAAACCTCTAATGCTTTTTTGTCTGTTGTGTTTTTCATGTTTTATTAAACTTTTTGACTATTTTATAATGGGTACTGTGCTTCAACATTCTTGTGAGGAAAACACTACAAGCTTCCTTTTCTTTGTTTTATAACAACATCAGGCTCTTCACACATAATGCATGTCTCTGTTCCATTAAAATGTCATATTTAGAATAATTGCTTTAGCAGGTAGCTCAAATACACCATAATTAACAGCAACTTTTGCAACAGTAAATTTGTTGTCCTTATTAGCTTCAACCATTTAATCGTACAAACTATTCATTTCTTCACTGAAACTTTTCATATACTGTTTAAAAAGTGGTTTCCCCTTTCCTTGCCATATCCCAACCAGTAGTACATGTTATTCCTTGAAAATCTTGCTTTGGGACTCGACTCATTTATAGTCATAAAAATTGGCCACAATTCTATTTTTGAGGATGAATACAGATTTACTCGAGAAGTATTGATGATGGCATTTAAGTTGTTTGGACTATGTAGAAAACCACTATCTTCATTCAGCATTTCTCAGTTATGTCGGTCAAATCTCTTGATTTTTTCCTGTCCTCAAGTGTTGCTTTACAGTTTTCAGTTTCTTCCAGAACACCTGGAAAGGACAAGAAATATACCATAATTCTTTCAGTTGAAGATTATATTTATATGCATTCATTATTGAACAGAATAGAGCTAGATTTAGTATAAGTACCTTATTTGAACAAATGTCTCCTATTGAAGATTTGTTTTACTAGTTTCTAGTAGATATTAACCATTTTATTGTATAAAGTGCAACCAATTCATGATAATGCATTATCAGACAAGAAATATACAATGCTCCTTGAACAAAAATCTCCCCATAGAACTCTGTAAAAGTAGTCACAGCCCCTCAGTAAGATTCTCAATATACAAGCATAAACTTATATATACCTGGTGTCTTGGGTAGATGTTTCAACTGTTTATTGGTATCAGCCAGCATAAAACTTTCCTTGGTGGTTGGTCCCTTTTTTTGTTGATCCGACAATTTTGTTTTGCAACAGAAGCCTCCACAAGTTTTTGAGCTACCGCTAAATTTATCCAAGTTGTTTGGAAATACCTTGTCACGTGTCTCACAATAGTGTACTTCTTTAATTGGGTGGATATTAACATAAGAATATATATACTCCAAGTCTAGGACATTCTGAGTTAGGGAACACACTTTTCATAGTTTGAAGAATGTCTTTACAGGCACTGGTTGCTAAATTATGTCTTTGAAAGAAGGAAAGAATTTTTAAAGCTTGCAATTCATTTTCAAGGAGAGATTGTGGCATTTCATCATTGCTGTCTCTTCCTATGGAATAATGTGCATCTTTTTTACTGCTAGTCTACATCAGAAAAACTATTGGGAGATCCAAAGTTTGATGAGGTTTCTGATATTATAGTCATTTAGTAATGATAAGACCTCGCTTTCATTTGAATTGCATGTTGATACAGAGCTGCGTGCATCATTTTTGTCTGTGTAGCAACTGCATCATCTGGACTTACTGAGGACCCAATCATCTGGACTTACTGAGGATCCCATCATCTGGGCTTACTGAAGATCCCATCATCTGGGCTTACTGAGAATCCCATCATCTGGGTTCCTTAGGGTTCCATAGTCTGGGGTTACTGAGGATCCCATCATCAGGACTTGAAGATCACATCATCTGGGTTTACTGAGAATCCCATCATCCGAGTTTCTTAGGATCCCATCATCTGGGCTTATACTGTGGATCCAATCATCTGTGCTTACTGAGGATCCAATCATCTGGGATTACTGAGGATCCCATCATCTGGGCTTACTGAGAATCCCGTCATCTGGGCTTACTGAGGATCGATTGGTATGATAGGCAGGACTTCTTTCTGGAGATGACGCATTCTTATTGCCATATGAAAAACAAGGGTCAACTTTGAGCACTGTTGTTCATACTCAGTGTGAATGATTTTAATATTTTGATTAAAAATAAAGTAAAATTTTTTTAGCTGATGTCTGACTTTGGGAACACAACTAGCAATTTTCCTTAGTACAACGAGTTTGCAGGTTATGATTGCATGGCGTTTTAAAGAGGTAAACAGAACAGTATAATGACATACACTAAGGCTTAACTGAGACAGACACAAGTAACTTTTATGTCAAATATGAACTTGTTTTAAATAAGATCACTGCCAAAGAAGGCAATATTCCTACATGTTCACATTCATCAATGTTAAAGACTTTCAAAAATGGTACTAACAGCTGCCTTGCTTGGCGCTCAGCATTAAGAGGTTAATGTTAGGACTGGTTGGCCTGGTGTCAGGATAATGTGACTGGGTGGGACATCATGCTAAATGTCTGCGGCATGATGCCCCAGTGATAAACGCCACTATAAACTGTCACACTGCAGACATCGTAGCGATATGACTGAAAAATTGTTACAAGCTATGTTAAAAATCTAAATCACACACACATCATCAGTGTTATTGATTAGGAATTTGAACTTGAAAAACATAATATTTTTGCTTATGTTCTAAACATTATGCTTTACTTCTGGCTAGTGCCACTTTAAAGTAAATTTATGATTTAGTAACTTTTTCATGACTAAAATAACGGCTGTATGCGTTTCACAACACTTCATGCACTTAATGATGTAGCAGCATAGTAAGATTCATTGCAGCTTGTATATCCTTATCCTTGGACATATTTGTCTTCCATCGATAAGCCGTATGAAGAGTAACCTTTATGGATTTGTCAAAAACGTGCAGTTTGTAGATTCATTTGGCTGGATATATATATAAAAACAATGAGAATTTAACATAATAATAACACACTAACTTAACAGGACATGATGCAAGTGACAGCAAAATGAAATGGAAAGGCAATCATAATACAGAAATCTTATCAACACTTTTATTTGAATCATCATTCTGCTTAGTAATAGTTTTATTTCTTGTGATCATGATCTAAAGTGGAATTTAAGTATGCAATATACTGAAGATATTATTTAGGGTTCTCTGTGGTATATATTGATTAATAAAGACTCACAAGATCACTCATCAGTCTCACTGCTGCAACTGTGGGTTCAACCCACTGATTTTATGCAAGAATGTTTGCTTGTTACTTGCAGTACCAATGGAAGGTAGTACTATATCATTGTCTGAGGTCTGCCTCCACCATTAAAACTGGTTGCAATATGTAACCTCTCTTGCAATTGATCAATTTTCCACAAATTGATGCTTTAGATTTGAGACAAATTGAACATCTAACAGCAGCTACTTAGTGGTCATGTTCTAATGACCTATGCTATTACCATAATTGCTAATTTTATCAGCCAATCAGATGAAGTCTTATTTCTTCACATTTGGGAGTAGAGCTGAAGAGCATCAGTGTGTGACAAACAATTTGATTCACTTTAAATATCTGAGAGCTGCATTTCCATTGGTTAATTCGAAGGTCACCAGAACGTGATCCCTAAGTGATTGCTGTCAGATCTTAATGTAGAAAAGTGGAGATTTGATTTTAATCAAATTGAGCAAATTCATAATACAAAGGATTTAATTTGTGCATGTCATATAGTCAGTGTTGTCTAGGTGAACTAATCATACATGTTATATAGCCAATGTTGTCTAGGAGACCTGATCACTTGGACAAGATCTTATCCAACCACCAAACTTGCCAGTACAAAGGCGATTAAGTTGACATTTACACCTACCTGGATACCAGTACAAAGGCGATTAAGTTGACATTTACACCTACCTGGATACCAGTACAAATGTATTTAAGTAGATATTTACACCTACTTGGATACCAGATGAGAAAATGTTTGCTTTGTGTCATTTGATTTAACAAATGCAACATCCAGGCAAGAAGTTTCTGGTGTGGGAATTGACAGCATTTTTAACACATTATTAACTGTATCGTGCCAAAGAAATTATACTGTATTTGCTTTTAAGCTGAGTCAAACTGCAGATAGCAAAGATCCTCATCTGCCAGAACATAATGCCTCTGCAGATCAGGGTCTTTGCTGTTTGCTCTACTGATCACTCCAAACAAAATGCACAGACCCAGATCTGCCAGCACATTATGTGATGGTAGATCTGGGTCAGTGGCTGAGTGCTTTTCACAGGGACACAAAGGATGACCTGGGTGGGAATCAAACTCATGACTATTGGATTCCATGACTGAAGTTGTATTAACAACAACATACTTATTAGATTAGTCAGTTTTGGAAAATTCAAAATATTTTGTTATGGCAAAAACGTATATTGAAAGTTCAATGGTATACCATATATACTCACTTTTAAGTCAGGTCCAACTGACAACAAGCTGGACCCTGCTCTGTGGTGCATTATGTGATGGCAGATCAGGTTCTATGTTATTTATCAGCTAATTGCTTCTAACAAACTGCATAGACCCATATCTGCTGGTGCATTGTGTGATGATAGATTCATGGTCTGTGTTGTTTGTTCTTCAGATTCCTTCTAATAAAGTGCATAGACCCAGATCTGCTGGCTCATTAGATGATGGCAGATCTGGGTCTGTTACAGTTTGCTGTCAGATCTGACTTTTATATGAATATATGCAGTACTGAAAATTGGATGAGAATTTTGAAGTTATAATTTAAATGTATATATGTTAGTGACAATCAATAAGGTACACAGCAACTCAGATAAGCCAGATGGCAGTCCTACAGTCTGGCAGTAATTACATAACCACTGCACCATTGTTTAGTTACAGTCTGTTAAGTAATGGGTGGGTCCAGTGTGCAGTGCAGAAAATGATCCTCTAATGCTGACAGTCAAGGATTGATGTGTTTGTAGATGCTATTCCAGATGAGTTATGATTGGACATTATGGAAAATTAAGTTTGAATGCAATATCACAGTATTTGACAAAAAACTCTAGAAATGCGATTGGTATCAGTTGTTCACAACAAATATAGTTTTCAAAGAAACTGATTACGAATAATATTCAGTTGTAAAAAGATTAATAAAAGAAGATTTTTCATAAATCCATTTTGAAGGTAGAATGTCATTTGATTCATCTCAGTTTTGTGTCAGTAATTGATGAAATCGATAGATGTTATTTTTTGTGGAAGTTTACATCAGGTGAGATTAAATTTAGTTGAGGAATTTTTGCAGTTTTGTAAATTGTCTGTTGATTTGGAATAATTTGTCACATTTGTCAGATATTGTTTTTATGATGCAGAGATGGATCATTACAGTTTCCATGGAAACTGATGGAAGAAAATTCAAGGTGAAATATGAGTGAAATCAGTTCTCTGCATATTACAAAAGTAATGGAGATTCTGTCTCAGTGTTTACAACTTAAAGGACAATTGGAAATGGTCAATTTTTTCTTGAAAAGTTTGTTCATTTTACATTAAGGTCAAGAAAAACCTAAGATTGTTTCTTTCAAGCTTTCTCCTTTAATTGACAGTCTTGATTCATAAAAATTCTAAGACAATATTCTCCTATTGTAGTTTTCTTCACATAGACACTGTGGGCTTCTTGGTTTAATGCAATTTCAATGGAGTCTCATGGGATTTGTCACCATTATCTAAGGCATTAGTAAAGTGTGTTCTAACCTTTCTGTCAATTCACTCTGGCTTTGTAGCAGACCCCACATGTTAGCAGTAGATATCATGGACATTTAGTTTCTCATACAGGATCTAATTGCAGTTTTCTTTGTGAGATAGAAATATTTTGATTTGAATCAATAAAGAATCTGAACGACTAAGAGTCACCACAGAAAATCTTTGACTTTTTATAGGGACATGGTTTATATACAAAATTTTGACCAAATGTTTTAAGTTTGTACATGTTTTCACAATATCTTTTATTTTAGATGCCTTTCACAGAATGTCAACATCTTTTCTTTTATATTTATATTTTCTATTGTTGCATTTTATGTTTACATTTATCTGTAAAGGTTTATCTTAAGTTTTGTGCAATTCTTCCTTACTTTATTATATATGTTTGGTACTTTTAATTGGCACCATATGGCCATTACTGTGTTAAGGTGACATTAAACACTAGAACACACACACACACACACACACACACACACACACACACACATATATACATACATGGTTGGGTGAGGTTATGTGTTGCAAGTTCTCACATAGCAATAGTTACAAGATGCATGTTTTACCCTTTTGCCTGTATATGAGTTCCTAGGACTGGATAATTTTCTTATTCCTGTTTCTTGTCTTCTTGTTGTAACATCAGGTCTGCAGGAGTATTTTTGAGTTTAGATATTATTTGAGAAGAAACAGTTGTTTCGAGTGTTCACTGGAAATAGAAAGTGCTCATTGGACTAGAATCAGATTCTGGGACTATTGTGAATTATTCAAAGAGTTCTGGACAACACCATTTTGACATGTCAGGACTGTTGACAGAGCAGTTATATTGATTGATCTGAAATTTATACAGAACATTTCATTCTTTTGGAACTTTAATAGAACTTTTTCAGGATTATTTTCGATTCAGTTCATTATTCTGTAAGCTGCTCTTAAACTTTCATTTTTTTAACTTTGACAATTAAACTAAATTATTTGTTGTGTTGTACAAAAATTGTTGGTTTTGCTTCTTTCTGTTACTCAATTTATGACCACAGAGTCATGACTATATATATATATATATATATATATATATATATATATATATATATATATATATATATATATACACACATATTTTGTCATGTGGTACCAGAAATGATATATTTTAACTCACTATCACATTTTTTTACCACACAGTGAAATGTATCTAGTATTAACATAGGAAAAGAATATATATATATATATATATATATATATATATAAACACCTTCATTTTAAAGTTTAAGGATACTCTAAAATCATTGTTTTTCTTTCATTTTCGTTCATATTGTATCTTGATAAACATTAAACATTTCAAGTTATAACCTCTGTAATCTCTAAATAAAGCATGGTTTGTTGACTGAATAAACTTCTTGAAATAAATAAAATCATGATTAAACATAACTACTGGAGAGCATGATTAATTAGGGTTTGATCACTGCCATGCTGCCTTATTTGAAATTTTTGTTATATCAGTGGAATTTTTGGACTCTTTTAATGGTCAGGTATAATAATGTTTATTTCATTGGCTGTATATGCTCACTTATAAGACAAGTCCAACTGCAAACTGCAGAGATCAGAGATCTGCCATCACATTATGCGCCAGCAGATCTGAGTCGATGCAGTTTGTTAGGAGTAATCAGTAGAACAAACAGGATAAACCCTGATCTGCATGTGCATTATGATACAGCAGACCAGGATCTTTGTTGTTTGCAATTTCACTTGACTTATAAGTGAGTATATATGGTATTTTGGTTCTTACTGAATTCAGATGACTGTTTAATCGCAGCATATTAGTGATGTACTTTTTTTAGCAAAATGATGTGGTCATTATTCCAACACAAAGGATTATCTGACTGAACAAAAATGAGATCTGCTGCCCAAAGTGAGGAATTTTTAAAAAATTGCACATTAATCAGTATTCCCTAATTGACTTCCAACAACTTGAATAGGTCCATTTTTCTCAACAGTTCTTATCCTTTGAAAGTCTTTTGTTTAAGGATGTGTTTATTAACTATTGGATATACTGAAATCTAACCCCAGTTACAATCAGTCTAGATATTTCTCCAAATATTTTATAATATTTCTATCATATCATTTAGTTTACTGTATATACTCACTTATAAGTCAAGTCAAACTGCAGACAACATAGAAACTGATCTGCTATAACATGATGCTGTAACAAATCAGGGTCAGTCATGTTTGTTCTACTGCCATAACATAATGCTGTAACAAATCAGGGTCAGTAATGTTTGTTCTACTGATTCTGCTAACAAACCGCTTAGACACAGATCTGTCAGTGCATTATGTGATGGCAGATCTGGTATTGCAGTTTGACTTGTCCTGAAAGGGATTATATACAGTAATATTAAAATTTTGATGAAAATCAGTTAATAACCTTGATGAATTAGCTAATCATTAATGTATGGTAATATTTGGTGATTTAGCTAAACCTTAATGTATGGTAATATTTAATGATTCCAGTAATTTGTCATACAAATCATTGAGACATTTTGACTATCAGTACAGTGTATTGTCATGCATTGTCTGGCTGATGAAGTCATCATTATCTTTATAACATATTTCATCAATTAACAAAATGTTAGGACCAAGATAACATGCTACTGATAAGCATGTATGTATATATCTATATTAGGATTAAACAGCACATTAGCACAGTCCTGGCTATATGGTGCTAATTAAAAATTACCTTCTAAAACAGTACAGGTTAAAATTGCAAAAAAATTAGATATATAAACCCATTCAAAGATGTACAGTTGTCCTACAAGATAAAAGATCAGTGTAAAGATTTTAAAATTTTCTGTAAGGTTATATAATGTAAAAGATAAACCCCAAAAACATCCTTAAAATATAGGGCCAAAATTTGTTGGATTGACTGCATTCCTTTATATAAAGCCCAGGAGTTCATTTTAGTGGTACATTATCAAAAGTTTCTTGATTGCATTTGCATAAAAAAATGTGTCTTGCAAAACACTTGTCAAGAATGTGTTTACTGTCAGTGTATGCTGGTTCACCATATAGCAATATGTTTTGTTTTTTTAAAAATTGTATCACTTCATTATAGATTTATTTTTTGTTGATAGTGAAAGTTTTATGCAATTCAGATGAAAAATATTGATTATTAAACATCAAATTTTGGAATTTATGATAAAGAACAATCAACTGATAGCTGCTGGTTGATTTGGGTGAAATGTTGGTTATTGTATTGCTCTCTATTTAAAATCAGAACCAGGTCTTTTCTGTTGATTTGAAACATCATGATTAATATATAGAGCTTGAATTAGACTTTGATTACATTTCTAAATGGCTGGCTTGGCACAAGAGTAACCATTTACACAATAGTGAGTCACACTATAGCAAGGTGTTAACAGAATTCCATTGAACCCTTCAAGCTTTTCTTGCAATATTTAGTGATTTCAAACCATAAATTGAAAAAAAAAATATTGAATATTAGTAATGTAACCTGTACTACAAATATATATATATATATATATAT
>JAECUM010093561.1:0-67247 GCA_016617855.1 Megalonaias nervosa | reverse complement strand
AGAGTCATTCAGACATAAATTTTTCATGATCGTGTGGCAGGGTATTTTGTCATAGTAAAATTCTTGGAAAGGAGAGCAATATGGGAATGACTTGAATGCTATATCTGGAGAGATTTTCATGATTATGAGGCAGAGTGTTGGATCATATCAGAATGACCCAATATAAAATACTGCATGTATGGTAGCTTAAATCTTTCTACAGAATATTTGGTAAAGAACGAAGTGCTGTATTGTTACAATTTAAAATTGTTAGTTCTTTATTGGGCTTTAGAACTTAAAGGTTCAAATCTGAGAGATCACCAACTAAATGAATTTGAGATGCCTTTGTCAGTTAACTTAAATTTTATCACTAATAAATGAGGGTATGAATTCAAATTGAGTACCCCCCAGTGTCATAGTTACAAGCATAAAAATAACACTCAATTCTGGTAGCATATATACTCACAAGTAAAATCCAGCTACAAACTGCACAGACCAAGATCTGCCATTGCATAATTTGTTGGCAGAACTGGGTCTTTACAGCTTGTTAGGAATAACGAGCAGAACAAACAACATGGACCTTGCAACTGCAAATCAGCATCTATGTTCATTTGCAGTTGGACTTAACTTAAGCGAGCATATGTCATATTATGTATATTTAATTTGTTTGTTGGCTTTTAACCATGATTATATGTTATGTAAATTTGTATTTTGTTATTGACCTTAGTCCAAAATCAAGTAAATGGTCTACCTGACTAGTGACATTTATTTGTAAACAACATAATATGGGTGGCTTTGCTTGTTTAAGTTATTCACTGGAATTACAAAGTGCTCATTAATACTTTTTGGACTATATGATTAATTTGGAATTATAGTGAATTCGGTCAAAGACATTTTTGATTATATTATTGTGTTACAAGACTGTTTACACATTGCCATATTCCAGGCCACTGGCACATTAGCACATTTGAGACTACAGGCTCATCAGCACATTCAGTATTGGAATTTATTTCAAACACCACTAAAACTCAATTGGAACTTCATACATTTGGACTTCTTATATAATTTTTTAGGACAGTATGGGATTTAATTGACAATACTATAAGTTTTTTTTAAAATTTTCACTTTGTATTCCAGGGAAATAAATTATTTGTTGAATTTTACAAAACATATTGGTTTTTGTTCTTTTCATTTACTTAGTTTAAGAACATAGAGTTGCAACAGTGGTATGTCTTTTATTCCATAGTCATGGTTTTCTGCAATCTCTGACATACAAGCATGCATGCATGTGCACACACATACACACACACAAACACACACACACACACACACACACACACACACACACACACACACACACAATTCCATGAACCAGATGTTGGAGGCCAAAAATTGTCCATGTTACAGAGGTTGTTAATATGGGGTTTGATTTGTATTACAAAATCTTTCTTGGAATCAATATATGTCACCAGTTTGAACAGGGAGCTGGATTACAGAAATGCCAGTTTAGGGATATTTCAATGTATATCATAATAAATTAGGTTGCCAAAATTAGTCGGAATTTGAACCAAATGTATCACTGAGATAAATCTTTTAATTTCAGGTGGGCTGCTGGATTTTCAAGCCATGTACCCATCACTATGTGAGAGTAAGACCAATACAAACTTCAAATGTGCTCCTCTAACATCACTTTCACAGCCATGTATGCCCGTCAGCAACATTGGACCAACACGCATCCTCCCCTTCCTTTATTTAGGATCACAGAGGGATGCTCTTTCTCAGGAAATAATTCAGGTAGGAATGTTTCCACATTCAGAATTTCTTAATAAATCCTCCTACATGTTCGTTGTCATTATTAGCTAGAAAGTCAATTAAAAATTCGAAAAGATATTTGATCCAAATTATTGTCTTAAAAATCTGTTTCTGTTTAAAAAAAATGTGAGTAGTGTGGTAGCTTTTCAAACATAAATGTAAGATTTTAATGATCCCCACCAAGAACTATCCAGACAGTTGCTTTGCTCGTTTGAATCCAGACAAATTTGCACAGACCCAGTACATCCATTATGTATCAGTGCATCTATTGCTCATGTTGGATGTATGTAAGAAATATTGTCATTGTTCAACACACACACACACACACATGCACATGCACACAGATGAGATGCAAATACATATGGAAAGCATGGCTACTGTTGCTCACATTGGGTATATGTAAGAAAATTTGTCATTGTTCAACACAGACAGACAGACAGACATCAACAGATGAGGTATAGATACGCATGGAAAGCATGGCTACTGATGACCTAGTATGGATAATAGACATGAAAATTGTTTTCAGAGGAGATAAATAAATCTTCTTTTCACAGAGTTCGATACAGTAAATACAGTGAATAAGATTTTCATTCTTGTGGCAATAAAATGAGAATACTGATATCAGTCAGCTTTTAAAAACAACATTGTGTCTCTTTTGCCACAGGAGTTTTCAAGGGAAATAAATGTTGTATATAACAAATTCATGATAAATGAGCAATATGCAGGTTGGATATATAAGTCTTGTTCCATCTGCAAGAACAAGATATTGATAGTTTAATTAAATACATAAATTTTACTTTTCATAATACAATATTTACTCTATGAATGGCATGCATCCCACTGTGAAAGGCATAGACAAAGGTCTTCCATCACATATTTTTCATGGGCTGTTTAGGGTGTGGCCTCAGTGGGAACATTTCTTTCCAAAGTCAATTGAATAACTGAGTCATCTCTTTCCAAAGTCAATTGAATAACTTTGCAACTCTGGAAGAGATTTACTGGAAATGGTAGTGATACTTCCCAATATGGTACGTTTGTGGCAGACAGACTTCTGGCTAGATACGAGAAGAATAAATCGTCATAAAATATAGATGATGAAAATAACACTAGACAATCAAATAAAATACCTGCACTTTTAATTTTGTAATATTATTCCTGCGGAATATAATACCAAAAAATGAAAAGTAATCTCAGACTGTCACTCATGTTGCTAATAGTGATAAAACTTTATTTTTTGTAATGTCAGGTTATTATGATGAAATAACGATGGTTCAGAAAACAGTCAGAGTGATGACAATTTACATCTGAGGTCTTTATCATGCAGCAGAAAAGGCTGCAGATGTTCTGATCAGGTATCGCATATGCCCAGTTTATAGTAAAGCATACAACGAACAAACCATGTAGACTCTGATTTGTTGACATATGAGATGGTGCCAGATATGTATTTACATGGTTCTCTGTTTGAGTGTGCACCATCTTGCCAAAAGGAATCTAATTTCATGCCACTGGATAAACCAAATGTGTAAAAATTTAAATGATTTGACTGCATTCTTTTCATGCCTTTGGAACAGATGTGACTCATTAGAAACTAGAATTTCTCTTGGTGCTGTCTTATTCCATCTACCCCAAGGCATATACCAAATACTCAGCAAAGTCACAGAAGCATAAAACATATGGCTTTAGAGCCTCTTTATGCCTGAAATGAGCAGTATTCCTCCATGATGAATCCACCAATCAGGTTTCTTGTCTGTACATGCAACAGTGTCAAAGAAACTGAGCTGAATGCAAAAACTTACATTTGATGCCTATGCTAACAACAACAACACCATCAGAAAAGTGATCCCCATGTCTGGTCTTTGCTTTCGCAGGCAAGACAGCAAGCTGTTTTCCATGTATTAACTATTCAAGTTTTTAACACTTTGACTTGAAATATTTGTGAAGAAAGAAATTACAATTTTTGTTGGCTTCAGAGATCTCAATCCTTGTACCTGTAATTTGGGAGTGATGGTAGGTCAACTGGCAGAACATAGGCCTTACAATCCAAGAGTCATGGGTTCAGTTCCCATCCAGGCCAGTCCAGGTCATCTTGCCTTGGTGTTGATAGTATGCATGTGTAATGTTCATGAGATTAGTAATTGCAGTGCACTACTTTCTGTTGGTTACCAAGTCGTGTTAGTATCAAAAGTAACAAAAAGCAGGCTACACTGTCAAAACAGCCTCATCTCTTATATCTATCTGTGCTCAGCATAGATCCAAATCTGCAGTTGTACTGTGCATTGATTGGGATAAATGTTGAAAGCTTTTAGACCAAACTGAGTGTTAAAGGTATTTATAGCTAAATAAATAGTAAGTTCAGCAAAAGAGAGAGTCACTTGTTTATAATTCCCTTAAAAATTTCAATTTTGTTTTCAGGTTAATGAGATATCGTACATTCTGAATGTCAGTACTACGTGTCCAAAACCAACTTTCATTCAGGATGGCCATTTTCTGCGCATTCCAGTCAACGACAATTACAGTGCCAAGTTGCTACCCCACTTTCACGAAGCATTCCAATTCCTTGGTTTGTTAATTTACTTCTGTTGTTCATTTTTTGTCTCCTATACATTCTGGCTTTCTCTTGTTGTCTGAAATTGTTTTCGTTATGTGTAATTTTCCGTTCAAATATAACGGATGTTTTCTAATCATGTAATTTTTACATGAGATCCCATAAAGTGATATGCGTTTCATTTCATGTAGAACAATTTCACACCAAAGGCAAGTCAAGCTTTTATGACAAGCATTCTAACTAAAAATATTCTATTCTAAAGTACTAAAGTACTTTCCCATAATAATTTCCTTTGCTTATTTTTTTTGCCTTTGAAAATAGTTATAAATGTTTGTAAATTGCACTGAGAAACCTCAGAAGCAAAGATTTTTCATGCATATTGTATAAACAATATTCAAGCTTACTTTATCAGTCCTTAGTTACAAAACTTGAAATGAATCTAAAGCAAATAAATAACAAAACAGTGTTTTAACTATTTGTTTACAAATACTGTCATAGCACACAAGAATGGTGAATGAATACAGTAGTAGTTCCTTTCTAGTGTTATGAACTAAATAACTTCTGGTTTTATTTAACAAGTTAGAATGCTTGTCACAAAGGCTTGCTAAACATTTGTAAATATTCTACTGTTGTGGAGAACAAGTACTGTTTGTTGCTCTTTTGCCTCATTTAATTACTTTGCCGCATATAATCTTGTATGTACTTTCTCATAGCATTGTAGATGTGAATGACAATAAATGAATTTAACTGTACTGAATTGATCCCTTTTGTACACATGAGCTCATGCAGTATAATAATTATTGGCACATCATGTAACTTGGTGAATCATATTCACAAGTGTATACTTAGTGATAATAAATAATTGATTTGTATTGATGCACATATGTGCATTGATTCATATAGATATGCATATGTACATTGAGTCATATAGATGCACATATGTGCATTGATTCATATAGATACACATATGTACATTGAATCATATAGATACACATATGTACATTGAATCATATAGATACACATATGTACATTGAATCATATAGATACACATATGTACATTGAGTCATATAGATACATATATGTACATTCATTCATATAGATACATGTATGTACATTGAGTCATATAGGTACACATATGTACATTGAGTCATATAGATACATATATGTACATTCATTCATATAGATACATGTATGTACATTGAGTCATATAGGTACACATATGTACATTGAGTCATATAGATACATATATGTACATTCATTCATATAGATACATGTATGTACATTGAGTCATATAGGTACACATATGTACATTGAGTCATATAGATACATATATGTACATTCATTCATATAGATACATGTATGTACATTGAGTCATATAGGTACACATATGTACATTGAGTCATATAGATACATATATGTACATTCATTCATATAGATACATGTATGTACATTGAGTCATATAGGTACACATATGTACATTGAGTCATATAGATACATATATGTACATTCATTCATATAGATACATGTATGTACATTGAATCATATAGGTACACTTATGTACATTGAGTCATATAGATACATATATGTACATTGAATCATATAGATAAACATATGTACATTCATTCATATAGATACATATATGTACATTGAATCATATAGGTACACATATGTACATTGATTCATGTAGATACATATATGTACATTCAGTCATATAGATACACATATGTACATTCATTCATATAGATACACATATGTACATTCATTCATATAGATACACATATGTACATTGAATCATATAGATACACATATGTACATTGAACCATATAGATACACCTATGTACATTGAATCATAGATACATATATGTACATTGAATCATAGATACATATATGTACATTGATTTATAACGATACACACATGTCCATTATATTTTGGAGAGACCAGTAATATAGAAAACTATATCAAGAAATTGTTTCGTTGATGAAGAAAGCTAGTAAGTGGGCATCATCGGACTTGTGTAGGTCTTCTGCTGTCATTTTAATTGTGCATGTTAATATGAACTCTAAAATCTCTTATCACTTTAGTTTCATTGGGAAACAAGAATTGAAAATCAAAGAGAATTGTTGGTTATAAAGTCATATATCTGTACATATATTTATCTGTAATGTTCAGATCAAATTATTGTTTCATTCTAGTGTCATGTCAGTTTTTTTTTGTAAATTTTTTTTATGGATGGTAAGAACATTTCATTTGCTTTAGTTTTAGCACCAAGAGAAAATATTAAAAATTAGTTGGTCAGAATATCAGCCAGATTTATTTAACAACCAGACATTTGTCTGAGTGATATGAAAAGATCAGCCTAATTTATCTGCAGTAAATGATATAGTAAATAATTTTTTTTGCTTTTTAAACATTAGCAGTAGTGACACAAAATACACTTGCCTTAACTATCCTTGTGATATTTCTTTATTTCTATATTTAATCTTTCACAATCTATCTAGCATCTGTGATTTTTTTTTCTAGACAAGGTTCGTGAGTCAAATGGCTGCGTTCTGGTCCACTGCCTAGCAGGGATTTCACGCTCTCCTACACTTGCCATTGCCTACATTATGAAACACCTTGGCATGTCTTCGGATGATGCCTATAGGTGAGTCACTCAGATTGTCCTTGCTTGGTTAAACCATTTCCACACATGATCATTCAGTTTGTCAGATTTCAGGGCATTGTTAAAACTATTGTTTGCATATCAGTTATTCCCAAATTCAGTCATGTAGAATTCCATTTTCTTTAGAATGTCTCTAACAGTAGATGTTCCTATGTCAAATTTTTTCCTTGTTTATTCATTGTCTGTTTTGGCATAGAGTCATACTCATTGATAAGACCAATTTTATCCTGTAAGGATAGTTCAATCCTATGACCCTTAGCTGGCTTGTTCTGACAAATGGATCTGCAAGTGAAGACAAACAACAGTCATGATTACTTAAATCCATGTATGGACGAATGAATCTGGCATTTAGAGTAATGTTTTATTGGCCTTCACCATCAAAGCATCAGAAAGCAAGGCCAAATGCTTTGATATTTTAATTTAAAAAAACAAACAGAAATATACAAATGGATAGTTTCAATGACAGTTACATAATAAGCAGATAAATATAATCTTTCTTAAATGACTTACTTACAAGCATTGAGTTATTGATAGTTTGCCTTAAAAGATGGCTCTTTTTATGGTGCAAAGACTTTAAGATTTTCGTATTGTCAGACCTAATCTGTGTTGGTGCACTTGTAAAGTATTGTTTTAACCTCATCTGCCCTTGGGACATTTTTCAGGTCTTTGTCTCACCAATCAACCTACTACAGTTCTTGCTAACAGTAATTAATCACTTCCACCATGTGTCCGTTATTTCATAGTTAAAATACATTTCCAAGTTTGAAGTAAGTTTCCGTTTTATGGAGGGGTGGGGTAGTTTAGCATAAAATTGACCAAAATTTGTTTTGGTATTCAAAGTTGAGGGGTGTCAGTTTACTGGAGGAAAATGATGACGATAAATAAGGAAATTGTGTTGAGTGCATTTCTGACGAGTTCATTTTGTTTTGTTTAGTCTCAGACTGTGGGAGATGTTTTGTAGTTTTGTCAGTCACATAAATGCATTTGTGTATTTAAGTGTTGTATATAGACTTTAAATGTAAAGAAGTTTTTTATATATCAGCCTATCAACAATGCCATAATTGACATGACAGTGACATCAAGGTTTTTATTTGCAAAAATACTTTACAAGTATAATGTACTTACTTGAAAAGTGATGATGATGTGAGAGAACTTGAAAGTATAAAATAGAAATATATTACTGATTTCCTGTTGGATGAACAGATTTACAGATTTTACTACATATGAACTGGCACTTGGACATATTCATTTTTATCATACATACATACATATATATATCTATATATATGTGTATATATATATATATATATATATATATATATATATATATATATATATATATATATATTAACCAATACACATGGCTGTGGTAGTAATTGGCTTTTTTGCTGTGTTTTGCAGATATGTGAAAGACAAGAGACCCACGATCTCACCCAATTTCAATTTCTTAGGGCAGCTTTTGGAATGGGAAAAACAGATAAAACACGAGGCACTGGGAAAAGAAGATAAGAATGGGAATATTTCTTCACGACAGAGTGAAAATAGAACTTGGTCCAATTATGTCATGGATCTACAGTCTTGTAGCCCTTCATCGCCCGGGGCAAAAAACATAAAACCTTTCAACTTTGACACGAAGAACTTGTCTTTGCAGGCAAAATTTCTGGGTACCAAAGACTTGTGCGGTGGATCTCTTACTAAGGGTATATTATCAGACAAAGATTCTAATTTTTCACAAAGTTCAGAACCTTCTGTAGAACTGGCAGCACCATTCTGGAGCCCATCATGTGATTCAGGGAGTTTAACAGAAATCTCTTCAAATTCACAATTTTCTCCATTCCAAGTTTGCATGGAATCTACAGCTAGGTCTTGGTCTGAGAGAACATACAGTCAGTTTGAGGTGCAGTCAGTATTTAGATCCTTACAAAGTGGAGGTGAACATTCAGTGTTCAGTAAGACACTTACAGAGAGGTGGGCAGTGACTGGTAATAGGGAAGACCCTCCATGCCCTTTCCCATGCAGTTCAGAGTCAACCATTTCTGGACCTACATTATTCTGTCCTCATTCATCCAATACTGGTATATCTCAACTAATCTCAAGTACATCATCACCTCTTTCAGATGAAAAGTCCAGCAATCAAATAAAACCTGTATCACCATCACAGGTTTTGCATAGTCAAGATATCGACCAATTACAGAATGAGTTATCAAAACCACCCTCATTGTGGCCACCACTGTGTCTAAATGTGGGGACTAGCAATATTTTACAATCTCCAATGCAAGAAAATGTGCTGTATACATCATCCCCTTTCTTATTCAAAGACGAATTTGCAAGGTTGAGTACACAAAAGCGCCCTTTAAGGGCACTTTCACTTGCATTATCGCCAATCACACCAGAGTCCCCAACAGACAGTTTCAGATCTATGGAAAACAATGTGACTGTTACCATAGCAACAACATCAGCAGCATCATCACCAATACCTGTGACTTCATCTTCTTGTGTGTCTAGTGATCTCACCATTCCAAGTGCAAATGCATGTTCAATTACAACCACACAAAAAGTAAAGTTGAAGTCATTTTCTTTGACTGCTCCTTCCTCTTCGACAAATTTGCAGTCTCCTACTTCATCATTAGCAAAACTGAATTTCTCCCATGCTGATTCAGATTCATGTGCCAAGTTAGAAGAGACAAAAGAAAATATATCATTTCAAACATTTCCCACTACCTCATTGGACAAACTTAATTTTACACCATGCTGCACTAAGATTGAAGAGAATAGCTATCTGTCTGTAGGAGTCAAACGGCCTCATAATACATCTATAGACGAATTAAAGACTTCTGAACCGCTTTCACCAATGTCACCAATGACACCAGGGAGTATCACAAGCACAAGCAGCACCAGTTCCTATAATTCCTCTCTTGCATCCCCAACAACAGTTGGTACTAGCAAGGTCAAGTTTAGGTCACGGGAAGGTCGGGTCAAACGTACGATTGTGCGACCCAATAGTATTGCATTCTCTACATATCCAACCTTTGACCTTGGGTCAGATTGTCAAGATTCACCTAATTCTGGTAGTAGTGCATCCCAGGATGATACCTCAGAGACATATATGCTTCAAAATGGTAAAAAGTCGAAACAGTCAGGGTGTATGGGTGATATAAAATTCAGACTTGGCAAATATTCGGAGAGAGAAATTTATAGACAAATCACAACTGCAATGGAAACTGCCATGCTAAAAACACAGGCATATGAAGCCAGCAGAAAATCTCGCAGTCTTGATGACATGTTAAATTCAGACGAAGAAGGTACGGGATCTTCTTTTGTGCATTATCCATTTAGTAAGTTTTTCCAGCAATGTGGCATGGCAGCAGACCAGTTCTCCCCAGCTCTTGGATGTAATTACCAAGGCTCCACTGATCCTTACCAATCAACTAGCAGCATCTCATCAAATGGGAGTCACAGTTCTATACACGGTAGTCACAGCTCACTTCATGGGAGTCATAATTCCCTTCATGGGAGTCTTGAAGTCATCCAGGTATCATAGTACAGTATACTAATGTTGTGCCATCCCTTTGCATGTGGACACCTCCAGCACTTTGTGGATGAACTTTATTCAACTGCTTGAGTTTTATTTATTTTTCTTCCATGTTTTGTTTTGCTGCTTTGTGTTAAAATCATTGTCTACAATATTTTGTTTCATATATTTGTAGCTGCGTGTTCAAGCTATGATGCACAGTACATTTTTATCATTTATTTTTATTTTTATTCAGTTTCATGCATTTCCTTTCATGTTTTTTTTAAAGAAAAACCTGTTGTTTACAAAGCAATTCCAATTGAAACAATGTAATTCAAATAATACAGAAACAGTGCTGTTTAAAATAGTACCATCATGAATCTGTCTGCTTCTTTGGTCTTAATAGTTACTAGTTGTGTTGGAGCCCATGGCATTGACATAAATCATGTAATTATGGAGTAATGTAATTTATCTTGAGCCAGATATATATATATATATATATATATATATATATATATATATATATATATATATAAATATAAATTTGATAGACTTTTACCAAGACCCATATGTTTCAGTTTGTTTTTTCCTGATTTTATTTTCAGATATTTTGTGTTTCGTCACCACATAATTCATAAAAATTCCTCCCCATAAATTACCTATAAATTGTTATTCAAGAAGCCTAGTGCAGGGATGCAAGAAAAATTTGATGCAAAATTTGGGAAAAATATTTTTTAAAAGGGAATTGGTACAAGCATATAACATTTTAAGAGACTGAAAACACTCTGTTGCTGTAACTGATATTTCGACAGTAATTTGAAATCAGGGTTCATGACTTGTCCACAGGATCCTTAGCCCTAACCAAATAACATCAATATTCTGTACTAGAAGATCAATCAGAGGTCATATTGATTTGTTTTAGGTTTATTTAAGAGTGAAGCTGAACTTAGGGTAAATATTAGACAAAAAATGACCATTAATTTGCTGTCTTTCCCAGCTTTGATGTAGTCTAGATTCTCAGTGATTAGACTGGTCCTTGTTCATTCCTGTCATCATTTTCTACTTTGACAGAACCAGTATAGTCAGTCTCATTCTCTCTTATTCATGATTTTGAATCTTGGCCAATCCAGACTTTGTTAGTCTTGACAGCTTTTGATTCCACAGCTGCAGGGCAAATACAGTATTTGGTTCAGTTTACATATTTGCAATGCTTTAAAGGTTCAGAATGGAATAAAAGGTAAAGAATATAACTTTAAAAAAAACCCAATATAAATGAATAAGCATGTTGTGTGTCTATGCAGTTTGTTAGGAGTAATCATTAGAGCAGGGAACGTACAGTGATCTGCCAGCGCATTATGCAATGGAAGATCAGGGTCTATGATGTCTGCAATTGAACTTGACTTTTAAGTGAATATATATGGTAGCTTTCTGTTAATTACCTGATTTATTTATCATTCATTAGCAGAAGCTCAACATGGTAAACACTGGTGTCCATATGCATGTTCCTCTGACAGTCTGTCCATAACATAGATTATTCTATGTGATAAATTTATTTACTGTTAGGGGAATGGGGGGGGGGGCCTCTTAGCTTGTAGGCCATTGTCAGCTTCCAGTTTGATGAGAAACTGTTTCAAAATTGTTTTTGCAGAAAAATCAATTGAGTGACTCGAGTGTTACGCATTGACTTATCATGGCATTACAATTTGGCACAATTCTGATGTTCTACGTGATATTTCACATATCTAAATATAAAAAGTCCAATGGGTTAGAGCAACTCCTTAATGATGACATCATTTTATAAATATACACATGAATAATGATTTTAAATTGGGATATGAATCATGAATAGCTTATTATTTCTTTGTATCCATTCATCTAGTTTAGATCATGGTATAGACCTTTCATGCAAAACAGGGAATGTAATCTCAGTCTAATTCTGTGACCTGTGTTATGTTCTTAATGGGGTTTTTGGCAAATTTGATGATGGTGTTGCAGCACTTGGTCAGATGAAATGTACCCTTTGTGTTGGAGATTCTGATTGTCTCTGAGGTAGATTTTTGCAGTTGACCTTATGGGACAAGTTTGTTCATAACTGATAGCTATTAACATATGCCACAATTATACTGTACAAATAAGCGTAAAAGAAGATCGTTTATATGGCTCAGTGTAAAAATGTGTAGTGAGTGGTAACAATGAAGACTGCTTTGCCATTTTTATGACTGTCAATAAATCTAGTATTTAACTTAATACACTGAAATTTTGATAGCTTAAGCTCTAGGAAACCTTACAGAATCAGTTCCAGAGGTCTGCACTTTGAGCAAGTAAGACTGACATTTTTAGGCAACTATTAGGCACTTTTAGGCAACCATTAGGCACTTTTAGGCAACTATTATTAAGATGCTACTCAGTAACCCCTTACCTGATTCATTTCATATTTTGGGGAATGTTATCAATACGGAATTGTGTGTTTCCCACAATATTTTGACTTGTATGCCCCTAATCTTGGCTCCAGTGGGCATGCTTTTTTCGGCTGTGAATAATAAAAAGAATTTGCCTATTTGTATTTAGTCCATATCTGTCCATCAAATTGTTGGTGCTAGCAACAGCCAAAGTCACCAAAAGCGATAACTTTCAGATGTTAATTAAATACCATTTCAAAAGAACATGCATTCAAGGTTTCTAGTGGTTGTCTGAATTGCAGAGCAAAGTGTCTGATGGCTGTTAATTTAACATATTTTGAAAGTTACATAAACAAGAAAAGGATTCTGGGGTGAAAAGCATTCGTAAGTGAACAGTTTGGTATTTAATCAATTAAATATTTTGAAAATAAGAATAATTTAAAAAAAGGAAATTATTATAATAAATGCAGGTAGATAATGAGTGGGCATTGTGATAATATTCGGTTCTGGATGATAAAGTTAAGGATGATGATGATACTGATGAACACTAAAATACTATGAGAGCAAGATCTGAGCAAAAATTTCTGTAATACAGTTCTTTTCATGTGAAGCAGGTATTCAGACGTGAAGTTTTTTTTTTGATTACTTGAACACTTGATAAAACATTTATTACAACAACATAAATATCTAAGGAAAAAGATGATAGTGAGTGGGAGTGCAGATGGCAAAGATATGAGAGTAAAACTGTCAAAGCAAATAAGATTATCTTGTATTTTATTTTACCATTACTAGTGCATTAAGCACTATCTAGTATTTTTATTTGTCCTTTTGAAATGTTGTGTGTCCCCTGCCCTGGGATTCTAGGTACAACACAGTCATGGCATTCCTGCTGTTGGGATAAGCCAGTTAAAGGAGTGATCGGGTCATGGTATTGTGTCCTTTGGTATGTTGACAGATGGTCTCGGGAGCATATCATGTACCTTCTTAAAATACAGTTTTTGTTTCTTATAATGTGTCCCGATTCAGAAACAGTGGAATTCTGCCATATTCATTCACAAAAAACAGTAGTAAACCTTCAACTCTGTGTACCACTTAATTCAATCACAATACCCTGCCATAGAGGTGATTAATAACTTACTGCTTTGTATTAGATAAGAAATATACTGTTTGTATTAGTTAATTTTCATTTTGGGTTCTGCTTTCCTATCAGCTGAGGAGTAATAATGTATAAAACTAACTGAGCATGATTGTTCTAATATAACTTTCAGTCTCTTGGGTGAATATTGATACCTGATTGGAAGAATAAGTTTCATGATTTACCCCACTCACTGAGTCATTGCAGACATCTCCTTTCTCTAGTCAGTCATCGATAGAATATTTGAAATATGACAAACATCCCCCTGATTGATGTGGATTGTAGCAGTCTGTCATATTCTATGAAATTTGATACAAGGAAAGGAGATACTAATTTAGTTCTCAGCTTGAGTTTTAATTCACTGTACAAAATATTTGAGATCATTATTAGAGAGTCGCTGCAAAAACAAAGATGAACAATATCATGTTCTATGCCAGTAATATTTCACATATCAAGATCTGTTATTATAGACATGATTATAATAAATCAAGAAAATATAGACAGTATTAACAATGCAAACTAATTTTATAGTACATAAACATTACAGTTGGTTATATTGCATAATGTACACTCCAAAGTCTTTACCTATCAAAGATATGTCATAAATTGCAGCATTGACGATGGATGCAATAAATTCCTGCCTCATTGATGAAACAAACATGTGAAGAATAAATTTTGATAGGAATGGTTTGAATTCATGGTTGAAAGAAGCATCAGAAATGCAACTAAGCACGTTGCTCTTAATGAATGGGTCTGTCTTATGCCCCATCTCATCAGCTATGAATCCAGACAGCATGTTGCTTTGGTAGTGCATTTTTTTAATGCAAACCAGTTTAAAGTTGTCTCCGTATGAATCCATGTATGAATGCTTTCATTTCTTCTGTTAATTAAAAACTTTAGTGCACCAGAAATTAAGCTATATTAAAAATTACCACAATGCAATTGATACTGGGAGCTTCATTGAATACCCACCAGGGTGCTGCACTGGTCCCCACTGGGAGCCATCCATCATAATCACAGACCTCATAGACCAAGGAAGATAACTCCTTCACCATAAGGCCCTTCATTAACTTGGTTCGTACCATATGGTCAGTACAGTCATGGATCCCATTTCATTAAACGGTAATCAAATTATATGTATATTGTATTTCACTAAAATACCATGTCACTGTAAGGTGGTATACTCTATGGCTCCTATGGACACTGTTATAGTTAGGATGTACGGTACTACCTTCCTTACCCTTATATAATGCACATCTGGAGTTGGCATATACCTACACATTGTTTTGCTGACACTTCATTCATTGGTACATTGGGGTCTATACTCTTTTTTGCTTGAAATTCTTTGTAGAACAATCAACAATCAACAGAAAAACTGGTCTGCAGGTGTAATTTGTGATCGCAGGTCTGGTTCAAGGGTTGAAAAACCTCAGACAAATCCACCTGACCATGACAATAAGTAACTTACCCAAGAAGTTAAAATATGAATATAAATATAAAAGTTGATGACTTTTCAGGCGATATGTATAGGTTGTTTTCCATAACATGTTCTGTGACTCATTTTACGCCAGTTGTAAGTAATTACAAATTGAGACCAGCCTGCACTCCCTCTCATGTTTATTAGTAACGAAGAGTGAGAGTGAAGCACTTGTATGAGCATGATATAAAAAAAAAACGGACGACTAACTTATGTAGCAAAGTAGGGACTTTGAGTGGACAAAGTCAGGAATATTCTCAACAGAACTTCTTATTAGTTCTATTAAAGTGACTCATTGGTCAACAACTATGAATGAGCCCTCACCTGATCATGCAAGTGGTTAGAAGATTCATTTGATCAGCAAAAATTTTCACTCTCTTTTGAATAGAGTGAATACATTTATAACCTTGTGGTATTGTGCTATTCATGGCTATGTGCATTATTATACATGTTGGTTCCTCACTATAGAACCCCTTGTTATACTGCTCATAAGACAGCTATAGTCGTCATTCCAACTAAAGTGGTCAATTTTAATTTTGCTTCTGGCTTATGAAACCAATATATAATGTGATTTTATATCATTAAATACTTTAATGTTGTGTTTTAACACACTCTCATGGCACAGCCATTATGGAAATCCCATGGTGTATAATGTTATATAATACTGTCTCACATCAACAGTTTTATAAAGAGGGAACACTATACATTAAGTATGATGTCTGTGTGTGTGTGTGTGTGTGTGTGTATATATATATATATATATATATATATATATATATATATATATATATATATATATATACATACATACATACATACATACATACATACATACATACATGCATACATACATACATACACTTTTGAAAGATGTGTTAACTTTGAATTGCTTTGTAAATAAAGGGATTACTCTTTTCACATTTTAAATGGCAAAAACATTCTCTTCTTGTAATTTATTTTGTAGAAGTAGTTTGGTTGTGAAATATCTTAGATAACTTGCTTGTCATTTTTCTTGTTTTATATTTGTCAGTGTGCAAGTTTTGAAAATGCATGGTTGCAGCTACAGAAATGGTAACTGTAATGCTATTACATAATTACCATCAAGCTATTAGTGGTCTGCAGTTAAATTTTAGAAAATGTAATTATACGAGACTTCTGTATATATGCATCCAATCAAGGACTCTATTGGAATCAGTTTCACAGTCATGGAGCTAAACACAGAATTGTTAAAGAGAACTTATTTTTTGAACCAGCCATCAATGTTTAATTTGACTGTGTTCATAACCAAAACCTGAAACTTTCTGTATATTTGCTTATTGTTTTTATTTGAATATAATAATGAGCTTGACATGGAAGTGCTGTATATACCTGCTTATAAACTGTGTCTAGAAACAAGCTCCACTGACCCAGATCTTCTGTTGGAAGATGTGTTGGCAGGTCTGGGTCTGTGCAGTTTTTGTTAGGAGTAATCAGCAGGACAAACAACAAATACCCAGATCTGCCTGCACATTATGCAATGACAGATCAGGACCTTCATTGTTTGCAGTTGTACTCAGCTGATGAGCAAGGATAATACAAAAACAGCATTTGTTTCAAAGTGATTATCATTAACATCCACAATTTTCTAAAGATGACACTTTCTTTGTTGCTGTCACTCAGGCTCTATTTCATATATAGATGGCAATATTGTGCTACCAAAAGAAGTTGACATACTGTTTAATTGAACTGATATATAATGAATTAAATCATTTTCTTTTATTGAAGAAGGCTTTAACAATTTGAATAGCTGTGGTAATTACATTCACTTTTAGCTATTTGAATAGCTGTGGTAATTACATTCATGTTTAGCTATTTGAATAGCTGTGTTAACTACATTAACTTTTAGCTATTTGAGCACTTTTCTGCTCAAGTTTTTTTGTGTTTATTCAAAAGCTGCTTAAAAGTAAAACCTTTAAATAAGAAATGTGTGCATATTGTTATGTTTGCTTTATAGTAATAGAGACAAATGATTAATTGATAATCAGAGTTGTGTCCCTTGAATTTTTTTTTAAATTTAAAAAAAAAATGTTTTTGCCTTGTAACAAGGGCTAATTGGCCTACTCCATATAAATCTTTATGAATAATGAAACATGAAGCAGTGCTTATCTCAATGTTGTTAATGCACATCATACAAAGGGTAATTGCTGATACTCGTGAGCCAAATTACAAGCTGATTCAAATAAAATAATAGAAACATTCAGACTTTTCGCATTTGGGACACAAAACAGGTAGAAACGACTTGAAAATATTATGTTTTCTAAAACTTAGTTTACCAAGTCACTTGACAACCAGGATGTGATGCAATTATTTTAGTTTTATTATCAATATAAAGAGTATAATTTTTACACAGAACTTATAATGGTTCTAAATGTTGGACTTGCATTGGTGCTGATTTTTCACCACTGCTAATTCTTCAGTATTTATTTTATTGTAAAAGTCATTTATTTTCTTTGATATCAATTTTCATGGTTTTGCAAAAAGTGACGTTTTCGTCAGTTTTTAAATTTGTGGATCATGGAAGGCATTCAGTTGTTTCCAGAGTGGATTATTATTGTTTGTTGGATCTTTAATTTTGTGGTGTGCAGCCTGCATGAAATTAAAGAAATTGGTATCCCATGAAAAATAGTGAATTCACAGTGTTTTATTGCTTTTCTTGTTACAACATCAAAACTGGACCAGCTATAGCCACCCCCAAAATTTTCAGCAAATTATGTAAAGACAGTTGTTGACAAATTTCAAAATTAGTTGGTTGCCCAATGGGCTACCAGAAAAAGGACCTAGTTGTCTGGTTTAAATCCAGTAACCCAGAGAAGGCATTTTAATATAAACCTGTTAGCTCAAAATTTTATCTTTTTTTTTTCTTGTCATGAGTCATTAATAATTATTCTTCTTTGTGAGATATTTTTATAGTAATATTTTGAGTAAGTGTCAAAATAATAATATGCAGTAATTCACTGAGTTACCTGAATTTAACTTATGGAAGCCCAGACCCATCATTTTGGTGGTCACAGGCTTAAGGCCCAAGATTTGTCAGGTGCAGGTAAGAGGGTGCTCAACTCATTTTGGTAATTTTCATTGCAGCAAAGGAACTGCCTCACTTAAAAGTAATAATTAGAATATAATTAAAACATAATTGCAATGCCCATGTTCTCGAAGCAACCATTATGACCTTTATTCTGTTTTTATCTAACCTGCCTAAGCATGGTGAGATGTAACTGTCACTTTGCCAGTAGTGATGTCAGAAGCAGAAGCTTCAGTGTTTTGATTTTGTGTTAAAATGTTTTGTTGAAGTTTGTCAAAGTCAGCTAGAAGGGAATACATTATTGCCAGGGTTGCATGTGAGGAACCATGATATGTAGCTCACATATTAAAGACTGTAGTATGGGTTTAAAGAGGATGTACATTGAAACGTTTTTATATTTAGTTACAGACCCTTTTTGAATGATGCTTGATGATTATTATACTAATGTTATTACTAATCAGTGACAGGAGTTAATTAGTGTTATTATTCATGCATCTTCAGGAATATCCCTGCTTGATCTCAGGAATCGACATGGAAAACTAACATGTAAATATCTCCCTGCTATTGTAATTTGTTATGATTAGAGTTCTGATTCATGTAGATGTTTGTGTTTACCATTTTGTTTATTTATTACAAATTGTTGTCATATCTGATTAAAGTCAAGATCTTCTTGCCATTGAATAGATCTGACAGGCACCCATATAAGACCATATTCTGCTGGCCTTTGAACTTTTGATTTACCAGTACTGCCAAAATTCATTTGGAACATATCATTGCTCGCAATAAATCTCTTCTGCACAAAAAGCAATGCTTTGTACAATGGGCTACTAAAAATAAATGAAGAGGAAATTTGAAAGGTCACCAGAACATGGCCTTTTATTGATACCTGTCATATCTCCTCTAAGTCAGAGATCTCCATTTTAATAAGATTGAAATGTTGTCAGTGATTGTTTTCATTAAATATAATTTTTAGTGTTGTCATTGATCTGCATGTTTGTCAGCCAAATTAGCTGTAAATTCATTGCTGGTTAAGCATCATGTGTATTTTCTGACAAGGCATACAAAAACAAACTATTTTGGACCTGCATTTGCCATCATTTAACAAAATTTGTTTCAAGACTCATGTTGTGCAATGAATAAGAGAAAATACACTAAATAGAAAATGTCACAAAAAGTTTTAAAATGAGTCCATTAACATTTAGTTTTTAATTTTGAGTTTTTAACCTTTCTGGTCTTACCTTTACCGTCAGTTACCAACATTGTTTAGACTTGTGCTCTGGAATTTAGCTGAGAAGGAATTTTCCGTATTCATCAAGAACCTTGTTTTTATTTTATTTATATTTATTTTATCAGCAGACCACTTCCTATTAACTTCCATTGTGGTACTTTGAAGGCATGAAATGGCAACAGAATTTTGTTTAGCTCAGAAAACCCTGCATAAGAAATGTGTGCCTGAATTTAACCTATCTGTTCAATAATATATTGTTGGGTTTAATTTGGAAGCATTACATTTTTGTACCCAGAGTTCTGAGTTCTACATGTTGCATGTTGGAAATATTAGAAATATTTAAATCACACAAACTAAAAACTCATCCAAGTATGGCTTAGGATTGTGGGGACACTTTAGTCTGTGTTTCATTGGGACTTGTCTTATCAGTGAATACACATTGGTCAGCAACACTGTAATATTGGACTGGTGCTTTGTCTCTCATGTGATTACATTGTTTTATTTCATCTCATCTTAAAGGTTCTTTTTTTTTTTTTTACTGTTTTATTTTCTTTGCGAATGTCAGATTTATCAATTTCTTTTATTCCTTGCATTATAAAGTAGAACACTGCTCATATTTTCCAGAATTGATGAGAAGTAAATACAGAAAACACTGGCAATAACAGGCCTCTGTTATGAATTTCTGATTTGTAACACCCCTCAGCTTAGGATTAAGAAACTTAATTCATTCAACTGTGTTTTAATCCCATTTAAAATATATGTGACACTTTACTGTATAAATATATCATTTTCAAGAATAGAATAGCAAAATATTCCACAAAAGCAATGGAAATACATGTAACTGTACAACAACTTGTGTGTAAAGAATATTGATAAATGATAATATGATAAAGGTTCCAATAGTATGATGTTAAATGCATTGTTTTAACATGTAATTGATGTTGACCCAGGATTGCTGTAAATACAATGTGACCCCGCTATAACACGGTAGTTGGGAGCCATAGAACCCGACCATGTTATAGACCGAACTGTGTTATAAGCAACCAGGTCAGTTACCTGAAAAAATGCGGGGATGGGGTAGGTAATAAATGCTGGCGCAAAAATACGTGCTTCATTAGCAGTTATCATCTTAAATCAATGCATATTAAATGAGAAATACACCTGTAGTAAAAACAGAGAAGGCATATATAATATTTTACTTCATTCAGAGAACCACACATTGGTACATATACATGTATGCTGTTTATATATACATGTCTAATGTATAGCAATGAATAAAGTATCGACACCGTGTACTCACCTGCAAATCACGTCACATACATTGAATCCACAATACAAGTAATTCCATTGAAAATATGCACACAAAGAGATTTAAAATATTCAATAATTTTGTCACAGTCATATTGGTTTGAATTCAGCAGGGAAAAAATTAACAGAATCACGTAACGAATGATGAAGCACATTTACTTTTCAGTACGTCCCAAGTCGGTAAAAGTTTGCCTTTCAAGCGCCATCAGTAGAGTTTGTAAGCATAAACTTTCTTCCTGTAAAAAGGAAACTTTCACGGCACAGTAAAGGTGTTCAGTCACGTTGGAAGATGAAACAATCCATCAGATTCCATTGCTTTTATTTAAGTTCGGTACTGACTTCCTTTGAAGAAAGGTTCTTTGTTTTTATTGAAGTTTGTAGTCGGCTTTCTTTACATGCGTTATTGAAGTCACCGCAAAAGGACAGCTTTGGAGAACTAAACAAATGCCCATTTCTTATTGTGGCAGCAACATCAAAAAATTGTATTACATGATTGAGACTGACTCTTTACTCATTTGCTTAGTACGTTTTCATAACAATCGGTGCTTCAAAGGTAATGTTTTCTTTGAAATATTAGCACCTATTTTATCTGGGTAGATTTTTTAAAAAACCTAATTGGCCATCATATGATCAATTGTAGTTACTGTTCCTCCCGCCTATTGAATAAACAAGTGAGAGCTTGTTTTTCTTTTCTTTTTCTTTTTTTTTTTTTTTTGTTATTTGTTTTTGCTTTTACGTTTGTGGTGGTGGAGTGATGCTGCCATCCACACATGCCTCAGAAATTGAAAGAAAGGGTCAATCGATGATATAGACGCAGGTGTTCTGGTCTGATGACATGGATTACTACAGAAAATGTGAATGTTCTGAAGGATTTAATTCTGAGTGAAAAGAAGAGGAATTTTTCTTACCATCCACATACAAATGTCAGTCTGCATAAATATATTAATTACTAGCGAGCAGCCGAAAATCCGACGAAAGATAGGTTATGAGATAATGCCTTGTCCGCTTGATCTCCACTACTTGAAATGTAAATTTGAAAAAAAATGCGGATATCTCAAAACATACAGTACTCATGCTAGATGTCAACATAAGAAGCGGATTATGATATAATAATGCACTGTTAAGACGGTTTGTCAATATGGACAAAGAATTTGTTTATGTTACAGTAGATAAATTTCGGTGCATTTTATATCAACTTTGTGGCATCCTTTCATGGGGCCTCTGAATTTCTCCACTCCAAACCAATGGTTGTACATACAAGTTTAAACAGCCAACAATGTCGCCAATAAAAAATTGCCATGTATTTTGCCGCCAGTAAGGAAAAAAAAAATCGCAATTTGCGACATTGGTAAAGCCCTTTGTGATTCCTGAATAAACTTTTTACACATTATTTTTCGTACTTTTAAGAAAAAAAACCTATTCTTTTGAGTATGAGAAAAATGCATATAAAATTTCAGGAGCCACGCCACGATCGTCTTGTATTATTCATATGCGATCTCTTCCTGAAAATGATAAACTTTTTTTTTTGTTATTTTTTTCATACTTTTAAGAAAGAAATTTTTTTTTGTGTACCAGAAAAATACATGTATATGAAATTTCGGGAGCCACACCATGACCATGTTATTTTCGAATTCGTGTTATAATGGAGCGTGTTTTAGCGGGGTCACACTGTACTGAGAAAGTTTAAGGTTTTACCTAGTGCAAAAGTAAAATGACAGTTTTGAGGTTAAGGACTTCCATGCTGAATAGTTTTCATAAAATCTGTGGAAGGTTTTGTTTTACATGTAGAAAAAAGAAAGAACTAATGATTTTCATTACAGTGTTATTAGACTTTTAAAGCATTTATATTTCAAAATATAAAGATAAAATTATGTTCATGCTTAGGTCTCTTGGTATAAAAGCAATCCTGTTCTTATATCAGCTAATGTAGTATATTGTCTTTGGTACAGGATTGCCTTATCTGTAGTGATTATTGGTAACATTATTGCATCCAACAGGTCTAAGTTTGTTTGCAAACTTTCTGAAATGGTAACTTTTGTCTCCTGTCTGAAACCTGTTCTTATATCAGCTAATGTAGTATATTGTCTTTGGTACAGGATTGCCTTATCTGTAGTGATTATTGGTAACATTATTGCATCCAACAGGTCTAAGTTTGTTTGCAAACTTTCTGAAATGGTAACTTTTGTCTCCTGTCTGAAGAGTTCATTGTTACTGTTTTGAAAGTTTTCGTCATTCACAAAGGGAACCTTATATTGCATCTCATTTGTATTGTGTTTTTAAGCTGTGAATAAAAGAAAATAAATAAATATCTGTGTTGTATTGTGAACTCAGATTTTATGCAAGTTATAGAATTATACATTTATTTTAATGCATGGGCTAATGCATGCTGTTCTGTATTGAAAATAGAGGGGTTATACCATTCTACAGGTATGCAGCTTCTACATTTTTTTGTTGATCCCATGTTGGTGGGAAGCAAGACATAGCAGTCTCTTTTCTGATGCTGGCATCAGCAGTGTCAACACTTTGTTGAGATTTTGTTTAAAGCCTTTCATTCAAATATATTTCCTAACCCTGTGATACGTACTCATTATACATAAATCATTATGAAGCTAAGATCATTCATTCTATGACATGCTAACTTTGCCCTATTAACTAGTGTTCAAGTTCATGATCATAGAAAATTTGCATGAAGGTGTTGCATAAACTTTTTTCATTGGCTTATATTTCCTAAACCTGTTGCTGGATTTTCTTCATGCCTAGGTTGATTCACTATGAAGCTAAAACAGTTCATTTGGTGATGTACACTCTTAAACCTTGGGGTTAAGGTCACAGTCAGAAAATTTGCATCAAGAATTTGGTTAAAGTGTTTTCATTTGCTTATATTTCCTAAACCCCATTTATTGATTTGCTTCACAAAAATGGTTACATTTTTCAGCTCTACAGGTCACAGACCAGAAGAGCTTATGGGATGGCCTGCTGTCCAACCAGTCATTGTCCATCTATTAGCGCAAGTTTGTTATTGCTATTCCTGCTAAATAACTTGGAGGATTGCCATGAACTTTTCACATACGTTCATCCCAAGGTCTAGTGGGTCCTTAAAAAATGGTGCTGTCCATTATGGCCATCAGCTTTAAAATCTTGTTATTGCTATTCGAATTCACCTCAACAGACTGTTGTATCAACATGGGGTTTTCACTAGAAGACTTCTAACGATGTCTAGTTCTGCCTAAATTCCTTATAAAAATGGTTCTAATTTTGATAAATGCGAGCACGAGACCACTCAGCCACCTGCAGTACCCTTATGAGTATGATGACATAAACGAGTATGAATGGATTTTTATCAAATCCTTTGGTAGAGATATCTTGAAGGACTCACGGTATGAATTCAGTTCCCATAGTAAACCTATGCAAACCATGATATTAAAAATTCAATAACATAAAATTTCTGAGTGCTCATGATCAAACCTGTATTTATCAGTATAGATGAAACCTGGAAGTCAGCTTCTGTGTAGAGGAAAGGATATGAGCTGCGGCATTTTCTGGACCAACATGTGTTTGAAATGTGCTTTCAATTCCACACCAACGAGTCAGGTGCTAATTTCAGTAATGAGTGGTCCAAACTCAAGACTATTAAAGGACTGAAATTCCATCAGTAAAACAATGTCTCTATTTTTTTCAGTCACAACTAGGATAAGCTCTCAAAAGATTCTTTTTCCTAAAAAATAACTTAAATTATTAACCAATCCTGGAGGGCCCCGAGTGGCCAAGTGGTCTAAAGCGCTTACTGTTCCAGATCACTGCCATCTCATCTCTGTCTGCATGGGTTCGAGTCTCAGACTTGGCAAACGTGGGTACATGAGAAAGCCTACCAGTAGCTTCTCGTGGGTCGGTGGTTCTTCCCAGGGTTTTCCAGAGTTCTTTCTCCACCAGTTATATTGGCCACCATGTATAGCCTATCTTGTGCTGAAAAATGGTGTTAAATCCTACAACAATAACAACAACATAACCAATCTTGGCCAGCCAAACCCATTATACTCTAATTTATGTTCACCCATTTCCAGGCTTGTTCCCATTTTTCCATACAATTAGTACAGTGTGTCCTGAATCAAGCCATTGAAATAATTTAGTTGTTGTTCTTTTGGTCAAAATAATAGAAATTACAGATTTAACCAAACTTTGCACATGGCTATGTCTTGACATTGTCTGGCACAAGTTGAATGATTCTCTCTATATGTGATACCAGCTTCAACATCTTTAGAACATTTTAACATGCAAGAAAATATTTACCAAATTTGAGAAGCTGCAGTTTCTCAAGAATATCAGATGTGGATTCAGTATTGAGCAGTTTAAAATGAAAAACAGTCTTATCTCTTAGATTCCTGGATATTTTCAGCCAGTAGCAGCATTATTCCCCATGAGGTACTATTGTTTCATTGCTTTTATTTCCAAAACCCCTTTATGGATTTTCTTCAATCTCTCAATGAATCATTATGAAGCTACACAAATCATTCAATAACTCGTGCTTTTGCATCTTTGATCTTGCAGTCAAGGTCACAGTCTGAAAATCTTCATTTCAGTTTTGGTTGTAAAAGAAAAATAATTTTGCTTTTATTTTTTAAACCATCTAATGGATTTTGTTCACATATTGGATTAATCATTATGAAGATGATGCATTGCATGCTATGAGTTGGTTGCTCAGCCTTTTGACCATGGGTCATGGTCACATGTCTTACAAAAATTCTATGATCACAGGCTTGACATGCAGAACCCACCCTTGTTTTGAAGATTCATTACTCCCAGAAGAAGCAATACAACTCCCAGAAAGCCCAAAAATGTATTTTAAAAAGTACTGTATTTGCCTGAAATGCCTGATTTTAAAAAAATTAAAATACATGTCTTGTGTGGTTCGGTATCCTGTGACCAATAAACTGACAGTGATAGATTAAGGGATATTTTCAAGAGGAAGATCACACCAATCTTACACTTTACATTAATACTTTTACCAAGGAGTCAGAACAACACTATTCAGAGAACACTCTTGCATAAGTACAGTAAATTATCCAGCATTTTGTATGTGGCATCTTCATTAGTTGGTTTTATTTTACGGGAGAAGCAGTAAGCCTTTGCCACAAATGCAGTTGGGACATATAGTTTATACTTGTCAGTCCACCCATCCATCCACTTATGATTTACATTTAGGTCTATTTTCAGGAACTGTGGTCAGACATTCATGTTCCCTGAAATCAATTCAGATTCATTTTTCATTTTTATTTGCCAGCCTTAAGGCACATGGAGTGTATTATGGTATGATATGGTCCATCCGCCTGTCTGTTTACCATTTTGATTTCAGTGGAATCCCTTTAGTCACCCATCATCAACAGCTAACAAACTTTTGTGCCTAGCTTGCATAAGGGAGAAGAAAGAACCATGTTGATTTCAGGCTGAACCTTGAAGGTCAAGGTCACTGTAACTGAAACAAGGAGAATAGTTTATGCACAATAACTTGAGCTTCCCACCATCTACTGTTATCAAGTTTTATGTATTTTATATATAGCTTGCCTTTGGGGTAAGGAAGAACCACTATATAAATTTCAGGATCAAAGGGTTAAAGGCTGAGGTCACTGATAGAAGCAAATGTTTTCCACACAATTAACTCAAGTTCTCCACCATCATCAGTTACCAAACTTTGTTGATGGTATGAAAATTTTATAAGAAAGGACAGTATCAGTTTCAGGCATAAAAGATCAAGGTCACATGGACTTGAAGAAGAAAATAGTTTCCACACAACTGGATTTCTCCATCATTTGTGATAAACTCTTTGTGGATGATATGCAATTAGTGTGAGGAAGAATCTTGTTGATTTGGGGGTCAAAGGTCATGGTGACTGAAATGATAACTAAATAGTTCATAGTTAATATTAAATTACATGACATTCATCAACCAAACATGAATGGCGTGCACCTGAGGTAAAGAAAAAGACTTTTGATTTTGGGGTTAAAGGTCAAAGGTTAACATCACTGACAGAAGAAAAATGCCTTCTAAACAATAAATGCAGTTCTACATCACAGACCTGACCCACATTTTGTGAACGGTATGCATATATGGTAAGGAAGAAGCCTGTTGATTTTGGGGTCAAAAGGGCAAAAGTCAAGGTCACTACATAAGAAGAAAAATGTTTCTGCACAGAAATATCAGTTACATTGAGACCTGTTAAACATGGGTTAGACATATGTTGTTCCATTTGTGGTACTCTGTAATCAAAAGTGATGTCTTTGAAACAGATGGGGTCAAATTTGTATTTGGTGTCATGACAAAGAAAACCAAGAAACTCATTTGAAATATATTGAAGAGCTTTCTTAATTCTCTCAGTATTGCAAAAAATTATTGTTCATAAATATTACAGGTAACATATATTACTGATTGGCTTGGATTCAGGAAAATGAAGCCAAGAAAAGAGGAAAAAAAAGAGAAGAAAAATGAAACAACTTTGTCAGGACCTTCCAGCTGGATCTAAAAGCAGCTGAGTGACTGATGCTGTATTGATCATGCATAACATGGGTCCAGCTGTGAAAAGTACACACCCATACCTTTTTACATACTGTGCTAGAAGATCAGGATCAATGCTTTTTATTCTACTTGTAGGATTTTAAGCAAACAGCAAGTACACTCTCACTATAATGTTATTCATAGGAGCCTGTATGTGGACCACTTTAGAGGTGAGGTCACCTTATATTGAGCCATTTTATAAATAATAATACTAATATTCAGTTATGAAATGATATCCATGACCATGCCCACCTCATAAAACATACCACATTGTACAATATATACTCTCTTACAAGTCAAGTCCAGCTGTACACAACAAAGATCCTGATCTGCCATAGACATTAACGGACGTGACGGAGATTTTGAACTTAAAATCTTTGACATCCTTGGTTTGAGTGTTTTTATATACTCAAAAATAGTTAAAAAATATTCAATCATTTTAGCTAACAGAATTTATACTAAAGTAATATTTAGTGTCGTTGAAATTTTTTTAAGTCAGGAAGTTTAACATATTTGCATGGTGCATTTTTTCCGAATGCCTCATCAAGAATAGCACATATTGTATAATGATATTGATACTGACATGATGAAATTTGTTTGCAAATTTATGTCTAGTACTAAACTTGCTTGTGCCTGTGAAAATTTTAAGATTTACAGGAAACTTTTACAACACAATTTTGCTGCTAATGGTGTTTCCAGAATGATACATCCTGTGCAGAGAGTCAAATCTATTGAACCTATTGTAACCAGCTGCTAGCTTCAGAGAGGGACATCAATAATAATTAAGAGTTATTGGTAATTCGAAATTCTTAATTGACAAAAATGCTTGGAGAAGTAATCTTCCTGGAGACACAGCAAGTTGTTAAGTGGAGCATCATATATTTACTATGAGTCATCACAACTAATAGGAGGAGAAATGGGCTTGCCATATCTATGTATAACACACAACAAAAATGGGCTTGCCATACTTGCCTATGTATAACACACAACTAAATGGGCTTACCATACCTGCCTATGTATAACACACAACCAAATGAGCTTATCATATCTGTCTATATATAACATGCAACCAAATGGACTGCTCCAATAACCTAGTGGTTAGAGCATCCACATCCAGTAAAGTTACATTGAGAGTGCATTTTGGGTTATGTGTCATGCACCAAAACTGGGTCACTGTGGCTAACTTTCTAGGGTTTATTGAACACTGGTTTTAAGATATTGACATTTTCAGAAGCAAGGGTATTTGTGAACTGTTCAGTAACAACTCTGGTGTTTATATTTGTGTTGAAAAGGGCTGAAATTCTCAAAGCATTGGATCAATATGTATATTTATAGTTTTCTGTGCCAGCTTATTCATACATGTACTGTATTTAACTGCACATAATTTTAAAAGTGGAGAATCTGGTGAAATAATGAAGTTGCTCAAAAGTTTCTCTTCTTTTTGGATGCACTAATTTTATTTGCTTGCCTTTTATTATGGGTCAAACATTTTCCATTATTGATGAGTCCATCATGCCATTAATGCAAAAAGCAAGCCAGGCCCCTTGATGTGATTGGCACTCATGTAAATTATTTAGCAGTGTATGACTCATTAAATAGGACACAAAAAAGAATGAATAAATCAGTAAAATCTCATTTTGTACAGCATTCAGTATTTACTGAAATCCAGAATGCTACAAGGAATTATTTTCTAAATTGTAAAGTTTCACAAAATAACAATCATGATGTAGCTAATATTGGTCAGTATTTATTGAGGTTTATCATTATATTTTGACCCCATGAGTTAACTAAAGAACATGACCAATTTCATTAAGGAAAGTGGGGTTAAAGAAGGAGGCAGTTAGATTGCACTATACTAATTTTGTTGTTCATTCTGAATCTGTCACTGATAGGGGAGAAACTTTTTTTTCTTCTTAGTTATTGTTTTGTCATATTTCCTTTTTAAAATATAGAAGATAATAAAAATTCTGTGCAGAAATTCTTTACACCTGTACATGAAGTATTTCAGAAAAACTTCAAACTTAAAGAAATAAACAAAAAAATTATTAGCTCTAGAGTAAATCTTTGTCTTTAAAAATGTTAATGTATATAAACAGAAATTAAAAATAAATATTTGAACTCAGGCTCCATATTGTTTTCTTTGAATTTCAGAGAAATAAAAATTAATTTTGTGAGGCTTAATTAGGGCTATGTCTTGCCAGGAATAGTTACAGTTTATGTTACTCTGCAGGATGTACCTATACACTCTAAGTCAAAGTACAAACTGCACAGACGCAGATCTGTCATTGCATAATGCATCAGCAGAACAGGTTCTGTGCAGTTTGTTAGCAGCAATCAGTAGTAGAAACAACATAGACGCTGATCTGCCAGAGCATAATGGCCTGACAGATCAGGGTCAAAGTTGTTGAAGTTGGTCTCAACTTATAAATGAGTATATGGTAGATGTGCTTTTTGATACATTGATACTACAAATTCGTCTAGCATCATTTTACAAAAAAGTAAATTTTTGTTGGTACTTACATTTTTTTAATTGGGAAGAACTTTTGTTGTTTCCACAAGACCATTGTTCTTTGGATCTTCAAACTCGGGAATTGTATCAACTGGGAAATCTACAAACATTAGTACCCTATTCAAAATGCTATATATATTGCATATGCTGAGCCCAACTGTAAGCAACATATACCCTCATCTGCCATCACATAATGTTCCAGCAGATCATGTTCAATGTTTATTTTTTTCTACTGATTAATCCAAACAAAACTGCACAGACCAAGATCTGCTGGTTCATTACGTGTCAGCAGATCTGGATGCATGCAGTTTGCAGTTGGATCAGACTTCTATGCAAGTATTATGTCATGGTAATCCAGATGAATGCAATTTGCATCAATTCATCAATAACCCCAAATCCCATCAGATATATATATATATTCTGGACCCAGGTGGTTGAGTGGTCTAAGGTACTTTCCTTTACAGATCACCAACATCTCATGTCTGTGTGGGTTTGAGTCACAGGCTTCGCCAGCATGGGTATTTGAGAGAGCTTGCCAGTAGCTTCCTGTGGGTTGGTGATTCTTTCCATGATTTTTCTGGGTTCTTCGGTCAGATATACTGGCCTATCATATGCTGAAAAATGGCATTGAACTGAAAAAATCAAGAACTACTCTTTTGAACTTGTTTCTGTTTGCATTAAAATTAAACTTTTTGTTTGAAGCATATATTAATTTACAACACACTGTCTACAGCTCTCCCTGGATATAATGGCATAGTTGGGTTCCATAACTGCTGACCATGTTATGTACTGAACTGCTAGTCTGCTACATAGTGAGCACCGTGGAACATACTGAACCATGATATAGCAAAAAGCACAGTATGTACCAAACCACTCCATAATGAGAACCATGGTGCATACTGACCACAGTACAACACCGAGAACCACAGTATGTACCCAACTACTATATAATGAGAACCATGGTACATACTGACCATGGTATAGCAAGAACCACAGTATCTACCAAACTACTGTATAATGAAAACCATAGTACATACTGGACCATGGTATAATAGCAAGAACAAAAGTATATGTACCAAACTACTGTATAATGAGAACCATGGTGCATACTGACCATGGTATAGCAAGAACTGCAGTATGTACTGAATCGCAGTATAGCGGGAATGATTTAAAAATTGATGGCTGCATGTATAGACATCAGGGGTGGGGGGAGAGAGTGATACTGTTTTAAAAAGGAAATAAAGCCATAATACTAAACTTCATATTTTCTTTCAAACCATGTACATATGATATATTTTGGTCCTGAGGTTCATTGCAGTAGCACATTTCATGTTTATCTAGAAGTGTGTTACAATGAAGCACATTATAGAAGGAAAGACCTGTACTAAAGTTATGTATGTATTTATTCAGTGGTACCAGCAGTTGATACTTTCACATCAGCATACAAGTATATACACTGTATTCAGTTTTGATCTAATTCATGTATGGATTCCCATTTATCAGATTAGTACTAATGAGATGTTTTGTGGTTTTTGACACATCAACACCTGTAGGTTATATCATGCCTGAGGCAGTTGGAATAGAGTGCCTCGTCTAGAAACACACTGCAGCAGCCGACCAAGGCTGATCTGATGGTTTTTAGAATTTGAACCCATGCTCATCATGTTGCAAGTCAAATATGCTAACCTCTGAATCTCAAAAGAAAAGTGTGTTTCTGGTCAGCCAATACTTTTATTGTTGTCGACCCTAGTACTTTTTTCCCCCAAAGAAACCCCCCCAAAATAATAGTACATTATATAAATGAATCATTATATAATGTTTAAAAAAAATTTAAAAAAATCCTACCTACCTACCGTAATTTTAATAGCAGTGCAATAGGAAACACATTTTTATTTTGGGCTGAGCCATTATGGCTCAGTGTATTGCTAATAATATAAACACCATAAATTGTATGATTCATTAATTATTCTTGTTAGAGTCATTAATAAATTATTTTTTGTGCATTGACTCTGTAGCTGGTACATGTGTTGAAATTCATGGATCGACCTCTGACAGAAATAATATTTACATTTTATTGTCATTTAATGGCATTTAATTTGCATTTATGGTAGAGATATTCCATATACTGTCTATACTTACTTATAACTCCAGACCAACCGCAAACATCACTGACCCAGATCTGTCATTGCATAATGCAGATCAGGGCCTATGTCATCTGTTTTACAGATTACTCCTTACAAACTGCATAGACCCACATCTACTGACACATTATGCAATGGTAGATCATGGTCTTTGTTGTTTTCAATTGGTCTTGACTTACAAGCGGGTACATACGGTACGGTATTAAAATTGTAACTTAATATAGCAAATGTAAAGTAAAAAATTTTTTTTATTTGCCACGAGTAAAAGTGAATTCATACTTTTGATCGGTTGATAGATGCATATTTTGATGAAAGTAAAGGTGAAATTTCAGAGAAGACAGTAGACAAACATCCCTATATGACTTTCCATTGCATCTGTGATTCAGGGACGTGGTAAAAATGGATACATAGTCACCTTGGTTGCCCAATATTGGCAAATTACAAAGGAAAATGGTCTTTGGGCTTGGTTTGGTGTTGTATGGCACAGCAAATGCAAGTAGGTTATTTAGTGCTGGAGGAGTGATTTGCCCAAGGACATGCGATGGTAGCAAACTCAGATTGGATGCTGGAATTCATTCTCACACCCTATGGACTGCAAGTCTGGCATGTTAACGATTGCAGCTCCTGCCTTCATTAGTTGCCTCATGTGACATGCAGGAGAGTACATCAGGCCTATACTAAATGGCTGAGCCCATGGGTAGGGTAGTTACAATATTTAAATTGGTATTTAGTTTTGTGTACTCATTCTGAGACTGCTGTGTCACTAAAATTTCTCTTCCAGTACAAATTTCTGCTATTTAGTATTATACTTTAGTTGGTTGCTTTTTCTTTGCAGATTATGGAAAGTTCAAGTGAAAATGAAAAGGTGAGCCCATATATCGGCTTGGAGAAACTGGACAAATGGTCATGACCTTTATCCTTTGACCTTTGTGGTCAGGAATTGAGGCTTATGTGCACATTACAGATTTATATGTGTAAATATATAATGCAATTTAAAGTATTTGTTTTTACTGATGTTTCAGTCTGACTTAATGTGAAATTGTTTCTTAGATATCCTACCATTTTTATGAATTATGTTATTTATAGAATTTGTGAAAGTTAAACTATTGACACAAATACTTACTTACACTTACTAAAATATGCACTGCCTTTTTCAGTACAAGCAGGTTGTGAAAACTGTCTCTTTCATTAAGTGTAGTCCTCGACTCGGTCATACTCCATGCAATACTGTATGCTGGAGGCATGAATAGTGCTATGTACACATGTATAAGTGAGGTCCAAAATGCAAGCAACATAGACCCTGATCTGCCATCCCATTATGCTGCCAGGTCAGGAACTGTATTGTTTGTTCTGTGTTTAATACTAACAAATACTAGTACCGTTTTTAGAAGTCTTTGGTATGACTTGGCCAGCGTTCGAACCCACGACCTCCCACATCTAAGGCAGAGGCTCTAACCACTTAGGCCACCAGAGCAGTTGATCTGAAACACTCTCTTTTTTAGTCTTAATTGTTCTTGCTCAATCTTGCCTGGATTTCATCAACAGATCACATGTCTGTACTTGAACTTAAATCTCCAATCCTTTGATCTACTTGGTTAAACATTTTGGTGCTTAAGATTGACTGATCAAATGTCTTAAGTCTGGACTTCAGTTTATGACCTATGTTAGTGTAATTTCAATTTCATCAACTGAACTTAAAGCTTTGATTAAAGTTGGTCCATCAAATGCCTTAAGTCTGTAACAAGTTTTAAGACACTATATTCATGAAATTGGGACTAGGTTGGATTATGTTGGTTTAGCCTGTGCGTTATCATTCTGTCAGCTTTAGTCAGAATCTGAAATTACATTTACTGTTTGTTATTTTTGCTTTTGCAAAGCTCATTTTTGCAGCTAGTTCATTGAGAATTGTTTCATTTGGCAATTGTTCATACAAGAATTATATGATAGATTTTTTTTTAGTTGAAAAGTTTTGCTGGAATGGTATTGAAATCTTTGAACACAGGGTGGAGATGTGGTCAGGGGTACTCCCTAACACTATTTCCTGTGTTCTGGCATGTGTTTGAACTCTGTAAACCATTCTGGAACATTATAATATATATCACAGTCATCAGAACTGAGCATCCAGTCCCCAGAACCCCAAATGTTGTGCGAGTTATGAATTTATAATTGATGATTGCCTGGTTGCCATTGATTCCTTTGATCAAGCTTCTGTACGTCCAAAACAGCTGCCCTTTTTAAATAATTCTCATGCCCCTGGAGAGGAAATGATTTAGTCCAATATTTTATAAAGGACTCTGTTATTTTCCATTCACAACATCTACAACTGGTCGTTATCCTAATTATTTTCAGGATTGTACCATATTGATAGTGGGTGATGTCATCATAGAATATCATTGATTATTGGGGAAAATCCCTTTAGGTTTATCTCAACATAAAAGGAAACAGTGAAACATAAACATGGCCCTTGCAAAGTTGCTCATTACTCTAGGTTTCAATTGTAATAGTATATCAGTTGCTTCAGGTTTTAGCAACAATGTAATTTGAATGGACTGTTATTTTTTCCACATTAATGTGACCATTTTTAAGAAAAAAATACAAAGATTGTTATTACAACCAATAAATTTCTGATTTAACAGCAGTATATATTGAAACCATTTCTGAAATTGCCTCAGTTATTTCAGATACACTAATACTTAGGTCCTGAGTTCAAGTCTTATCCCTGCCTTACATGTTTATCCAATGCTATTTGCATCCACTGTGGAGCCACCTTTCAAATGTAGTAGCTATTCTGCTTATATTATCAGTCACTTTAAAAAATACATAAAATGAAAGTTGAGGTCATGCTGTCAATTTTAAGGTACAAAATAACCAGCTGGTTTTAAAAACAAATTCAGTTATCTTATCATTATTTCCCAGTACAGCTCTTTAGTGTGCAAAGGTTGATCTGAGTTTTTACTGAAAGTTGAGATTCATCATGCAAGCTGGACTGGGACCAGAATTTTTTATCCATACATGTGAACCTCCTGGATGAGATGGTTTTCCTCCTGAGATAAGAGGTTTCTCACATCCCTCCCATCATTCACTGAAATATTCAATGTACACAAAATTAGTATTAAAAACTTTTATTCTTTCCATTTTTTTCACACCTTGCTTCCAGTGTAGTATATTTACAGTAAAACTGCTTGTGATCATGTGAACTGACTTAAGAAGAGCAGGATGATTTAGTTGTCGATTTCAGGTAAGTTAAAACAAGTAACACCACTTTGATTCTCTCAGCAGGGTTGGATGACTTCAGTGTTTGAAGTTTGTCAACATGGATTACACTAGTATGGTTAGTAGAAATTCTGAAAGGATTATCAGGAAACTTGAGTTCAAGTGAGTTTGAGTTTGAGATTCCATGTTAGCCAATCAAAAAGGACTTTACTTTTATAGCGCATTTTTGATTGGCTGAGAGTGAAAACTCAATTTTGAATGAGAGCACAGCATTGTATGTCCCTCTGGCCACATATTTTTAAAACGTTTGAGTAAGAAACTTACACCCAAGGACAGAGTCCCAAAATTTTGACAGTCTATAACCCTAGTCATAGTAAGCTAGAATAAAAAATTTATTTTTATCTGAACTTGATTCCACTTACTAGACTGATAGATTTTCTGGGCACATTTGTTCCCTAACTATTATGTCGGATTTTGGGTGTTCAACTCTTCATCAGAAAGAGTCAAGATTATAGGCACAGGCTTATGGTCACATAATGCAGTGTACTGGCAGATCAGAGTCTACTCAGTTTGATTACAGGCACAGGCTTACAGTCACATAATGCAATGTACTGGCACATCAGAGTCTAAACAGTTTGTTCTGCTTAAGAGTTTAAGCCAACAGGGTTGATTAGATCGGCTAGTAAACCCTATATAGTTGCTTATAGTTCAACTGTAAACAACATAGATCCTGATCTACCATCACAAACTGCACTGGCAGATCAGGATCTGTGTTTATTTTACTGCTTACTCCTAAAAAACTGCATAGACCCATATGTTCCATTGCATAATGTACAATTTGCATTTGGACTTGACTTGTAAGAAAGTTTATATAGAATTACCCGTTAATACAAGAGCAGGTCCAGGTCCACACTGATCAGTTAGCTGTATATATTGGAAAAAGAATGTATAGCATGTGCAAGATCTGTTGAGTGCAAGTGAATCATAATGTTGAAAAGTAATTTGTTTTAAACTTGTGTTTAGTCAGCAAACAAAATTGCATAATTTTAATTCAACAGACATTACAAAATTACAAACCTGGAACTAACCTGATTATGTAAGAATGCTTTTTTGAGCTACTGTTTTATACTTTGTGCCAATATTGTATCTGCACCCTGCTATGAAAGGGAATGGTATATCATAGTTTTAATGATTTTAGATGACATATTACCTGGATGATACAAGTATTGATTTAATGCAAGGATGCTAATTCAAATCAAATATGAAGTGACATTTTTGAGTTATTGTGAAACTCCATGGTCATATGCTGTTTCATGTTTTTCAGGTGCTAAATTTCTCTACATTTTTTTTTCACATGAACTCTGTATGACATTTATTTGTTATTCGTAAGTGCAATAAGGATACAATGTAGATAGAATTCCTAGTTATGATCTTCACCATTTAAAAAATATTCCTCAATTCAAAAGGAATTCTGATAAATATATAAAATATGATGTTATTATTAGGAAAGTTTTATCAATACCAATTACTTTAAACTTACATTGAACATAGTCTGTGTAAAAAATGTAGTTGTAGTGGTTATATCACCAAAACTGTCACATCAGCTATTTTTAATTTCAACAGTAAATTAAAGGGAAAATCTGGGTTTTCAAACTTATTGTCACTGTATTAATCCTCATTAAAATCTAAGTATTAAGCCAATTTTCAATGCTGTGGTTAATCAGATAATTAAGATACAGGCCAAATTTAATTGTCACAGAGTCGCACCATACTGGCTCCACCTGGGTATTCAGAGACAAATTCACCCCAAATCACTTCCGGTAATGTCACATCAGCACATCTGCCTGGTGATAATGTTGTGATGTACAGATTTATGCACTAGTATGAATCCAGATTTGGCTATACATTGATCAAGGTATAGATTGAATAAAACAGATGTATATGCATAGGAATTCTATATTTTCATTCAAAAAAGAAAAATCCATTCTTCTTCAACTTATACAAAATAAATACAAGATCTAATTTTCTAAATTGAAATCCTGTAAATGTTGGCAACCAATTATAAAAGAATGTGTATGTATGTGTGTATGATTTGGATTTTTAAAGTAGCTTTAACAATTTTCTAGTCATATCGCTACAATATCTGCATAGTGGCAGTTTATAGTGATGTCTAGTACTGGGGCATCATGCCGCAGACATGTAGCATCATGTCTCACCCAGTCACATTATCCTGACACCAGGCCGACCAATCCTAACACTAACCTCTTAATGCTGAGTGCCAAGCGAGGCAGATACTAGTACCATTAGATTATAAAATAAAGAAATAATATAGACATGAAAATACATAAATACTATTAATACTCAGTTTCTTTTATAAGTTTGTGTGAGTATAAATAGCATTTCGTAGATAAAGCCTTGCATCCAATAATTTGTGATTGAAAATGCAGAAATCACTCACACTTGCAGTACTAGTATACACAAATTCTCTCTCTCTCTCTTATTCACTCTCTCCCTCCCTTTCTCTCTTGCATTCACACATGATGATTGTGTTGAACTTAGTACACCTATAATGTTGTTAATGTGTCATTAACTGAAGTGCTGGTTATATGTCATAAAATGCAGTATCCTCTGTAAAAAAAAAAAGGCAAAACTCGTATCTTCAAAATTAAGAAATTAAAGGCTGATTGCTTCTAAACTGCTGGGCCAATTGCATTCATTTTACATATATAATAATAAAATTAGCACTTTTTATTCAGTACATAAGATACTATAGTCTGGATTTTCCCTTTGACTTATGTTGTCTAAGAAAGAGTTCTTAAATATTATCAATGTTAACTACTGTCACAAGGTACAAATTAAACAAACTGACTGTTGTATGATTCATTTTCACAAATTTAATAAATTCAATGCAATTTTAGGAACATAATGCATAAATCTTTGAAAAAAAATTGGTAGAAATGAATTATTCAATATGATGTTTTAAAACAATAATTTACTGTAGTGTGTACAGTGTATTTGGTGATATTGCTATTCTGTCTATTACACAATAGGATTCTTGAGTTGTCGTATAAATAATGATCCAATAAAATACTGATGTACCTATAATGGAACATAATTATTATGGGACAGATCTGATTAATTCAGTGGATATTGCAGATATGTATGTCATAATTTGATCAGTACATGTATTTAGATAAATGATCAGCGAAAAAAGATTTAGTATAGTGCAGAATAAATTCTAAAGATTGTTAAGTTCCATTTTCCAAAATTCAAAACTAAAATTTTAAGCTCGTAGAATAACCAATTATAGACTCAGTATTGTTTAAATGTGCATGGTAAAATGGCTCTATTGTACAAACTCCTTCATCAGAAATATAAAAACACATTTTTCCCCAACTTCATAAGCATTGAAGAACATCCATGATCTGGTTTCAAAACCAACCTTATGACACACATTCATTAATTTCTGTGTTTGGTGAGACTTCGTGAGCAAAACACAAATTTTTCAATGAATTAAGTTCATAAATTTAATTTTAAAAAATTATCAACATAAGGTTCCTTTCATCACAATGTAAATAACACCTGCTTCTGTTTAAACAAATTTCAGAGAAGAGTGCAGTCATGTCTGAAGTATATTTAGAAGCATTCCATCACAGTAAAGCATGTCATTATAGCACAGCTTTTTCCTTTTATAAATAGTTATGATCATGAATCCAAAAATCACTTTATTGCACTTTATTATAACACAGTTCCTTTTTAATGGGGTTATGGTCATGAATCCAAACTGATTATAAAGTACTTAATTATAACACAGTTCCTTTATAAGGCAGTGATGATTATGGATCACAAATCACTATAACACATTTAATTATAACACAGTCCTATTTTATAAGGTGTTTATAGTCATGGAATCAAATTCATTACATGCTAACAAAATTAAATGTCTAATGTATTTTATTGTAAGGCAGTATCCACTTTGACTCCAGTGGACAGCTTTGTAGTGAGGGAGTACTTTATTATAAGGCAGTATCTTCTGTGGCTCCAATGGAGAGATTTGTAGTGAGGGAGTACTTTATTATAATGCAGTATCTTCTCTGACTCCAGTGGAGAGATTTGTAGTGAGGGAATACTTTATTATAATGCAGTATCTTCTGTGGCTCCAGTGGACAGCTTTATAGTGAGTGAGTACTTTATTATAAGGCAGTATGTTCTGTGGCTCCAATGGAGAGATTTGTAGTGAGGGAATACTTTATTATAATGCAGTATCTTCTATGGTTCCAGTGGAGAGATTTGTAGTGAGGGAATACTTTATTATAATGCAGTATCATCTGTGGCTGCAGTGGACAGCTTTATAGTGAGTGAGTACTTTATTATAAGGCAGTATCTTCTGTGGCTCCAATGGAGAGATTTGTAGTAAGGAAATACTTTATTATAATGCAGTATCTTCTGTGGCTCCAGTGGAGAGATTTGTAGTGAGGGAATACTTTATTATAATGCAGTATCTTCTGTGGCTCCAGTGGACAGCTTTATAGTGAGAGAGTATTTTATTATAAGGCAATATCTTCTGTGGCTCCTGTGGACAGCTTTGTAGTGAGGGAGTACTTTATTATAATGCAGTATCTTCTGTGGCTTCAATTAAGAGATTTGTAGTGAGGGAATACTTTATTATAATTCAGTATCTTCTGTGGCTCCAGTGGACAGCTTTATAGTGAGAGAGTATTTTATTATAAGGCAGTGTCTTCTGTGGCTCCTGTGGACAGCTTTGTAGTGAGGGAGTACTTTATTATAATGCAGTATCTTCTGTGGCTCCAATGGAGAGATTTGTAGTGAGGGAATACTTTATTATAATGCAGTATCTTCTGTGGCTCCAGTGGACAGCTTTATAGTGAGAGAGTATTTTATTATAAGGCAGTATCTTCTGTGGCTCCAGTGGACAGCTTTGTAGTGAGGGAGTACTTTATTATAAGGCAGTATCTTTTGTGGCTCCAGTAGACAGCTTTATAATGAGAGAGTACTTTATTATAAGGCAGTATCTTCTGTGGCTCCACTGAACAGCTTTGTAGAGAGAGAATACTTTTTTACAAGGCAGTATCCTCTGTGGTTCCAATTGACAGTTTTTTAGTGAGGGAGTACTTTATCATAAGGCAGTATCCTCTGTGGTTCCAATAGACAGCGTTATAGAGAGGAAGTACTTTATTATAAGGCAGTACCCTTGGTGGCTCAAGTGGACAGATTTATAGTGAGTGAGTATTTTATTAAATAGTAGCCATGTCATATAAAAGAAGTTCATGAAAATCCATGTGGATGACATGACATGATGACATTAGACATTTGTGTGTAAATAGAGAAATAGACAATAAGCAAGATGCAGTGTAAGATGTTAGCATGCATTTTAAATGTCACTTTTCATATCAATTTTGGAATTTTAAAATACAATTTCTCCACCAAATACATTACCCCATCACATTAACATTTAGTATTTACTTCTGCTACCTCCAGAATGAAGCCCTCTCATAGACTTCAAAAGTCTCTCTCTCTCTACTTTGTATAGACAAAATGAAGTACATATTACCTATCCTTACCCCACTAGGTGGCACTCCATATACCAGATATTGTTAGTTTTAACTTTTGATGCAAACTGTCAACAGGTCCTCAAGAATTAGTGGATTTCTTTTTTTATCTGTTGGCAAGCCAACAGTTTTTCTTTTGGTGGTATTTTAAGTCATCCCCAGGCTTCTGTTCCAGGCTGTTTTTGGTGAGGAAAGACAATGGGAAATTGCTCCCCATTATAGATTTAAGCAGCTTCAATGTATTCATAAAAGCCACAGAGTTCAAGATGGAAATAGCAAGGGCCATCTCTTATTCCATATGATCCAACTTATATACAATACACAATAAGCATGGACATGTGCATTGCATACTTCCATGTCCCCATTAACATAATATCAAGAAAATACCTGCATTTCATCTACATGGGAGCAATTTCGTGCCCAACCTTTTGGGCCTCAACCTCAGTCCTTGGGCTTTTGCCTGAACATTGGACTCCATGATCACCCGTTTCCACAAGACATGCTTATCTGAGACATCGGCATACTTTGACAACATCCTTCAGAAACACTTGGAAATTTCAATTTTGATTCATGATATGCACAATCTTTTCTGTCTCGTTGGAAGTTTAGAGTAGATAATAAATATAGACAAATCAACACTTGTTCCTTCCCCACATTTCGTTCACTTAGGTATGGAATTCCTCAGTTGTATAAATCTAGTCCGTCTTCCTTCCAAATACATTGACTGCATTGTCCTAGCTTTGGAGAGAGCTTCTTCCAAAAATTCTATTATGGCAAGAGAGTTCCTTCAACTTCTCGGCCTCTTCATTGTGGCAGCAGATCTCACGAATTTCATCTGCCTCTACGTACAGCCTTTGCATATGGCTCTCTGCTATCAGTGGCATCCAGTAATTTGTCCGTTAGATCAGCAGATAAAGATCTCAACTAAAATCAGACACTTCCTGATTCATTGTCAGGACACTGAATGGCTTTTGTCAGGAATTCCATTTGAAGCCCTACAACCACAGGTCACAATCTGCTCAGGTGCAAACTTGTCAGATTGGGGGGCCCATTTGCTACCGGACTTTGAGATGGTCAGTGGCAAATGGACACAACAAGGAAGAACCCTTCATATCAACCTTTTGGAAATGATGGCAATCCAAAGCCTCCTGTCTTCATTCAAAACCAGTCCTAATAATGTCAGACAATTTTCAGTGGTGGTCAGTTACCTTCAGAAATAAGGTGGAATGAAATCATCACAACTAGGTTTGTTAATATGGGACTTCCTTTGCTAGTTTTTCATCATCAAATAAGCATTCAGGCATGGCACATTCCAGGCAGGCATATTGTTCTGGCTGATTCTCTATCAAGGAGGGGAGAGCTACTGCATATATAGCGGTCCCTCCATCAAGTAAGCAACCTTTGGGGTTGACCATTGGTAGACCTGTTTGTAACAAGGTGGAACAACATGCTGCCTACCTGCATCTCACCATTACTGGATCCAAATGCATGGGCTTTTGATTCCGTTTCGATTGCCTTGGAGGGAATCTGGGCCTATGCCTACCCTCCAACAATTCTGATGCCAAATGTTAATCCAAAAATTGAGGGGTACAGATTGCAAAATCATCCTGATTGCCCCTCTCTGATAGGACAAGTAATGGGTCACCGATCTGTTTGACTTGATTTCAGATGTGCCTAGGAAATTCCCACTGACTCCAAATCTTTTAAAACAGCTGTGGCTGCTAATTTTCATCCATGTCTGGAGAAGCTTCTACTTCACACATGGTTCTTGTTCCACAGGCCTTGCACAGAAAAAACTTCCAGTTGTTCAGTTGTATAAAAAGTAAAAAATATACATGGGGAAATGGCACGTATTTGTGACTGGTGTTGTGCAGATGTTGTCACACCACATTCAGCCTCCATTCCCCAGCAGGCTCACTTTTCTTTCGTTTCTTCTTGGAAAGTTTAGAAGCTAGCACTGATAACTATTAAGGGATATTGCTCCATAATTTCTGACACACTCAGACATAATGGGTGTCTTGACACAAGTCACAGCAAAAATCTCTCAGACTTGCTAACCAACTTTGATCTATCTCCTCCTTGCTTGTTAACTCTGTTCCTGAAGTGGAATCTATCGTGGGTCTTGACATGGCTCAACTCTGCTAAGTTTGAAACTCGGTCCACTGTCCTGCTGAAGCACTATCTTACAAGACATGCTTCCTGATAGCTATGGCTTCAGCACTGAGAGTAAGTGAGCTCCATGCTTTGTCCAAGGATTCAAACTATGTACAGTTTAGTTTGAATGGTTCAGTCATTTTTATGATGCCCCTGAGTTTCATCACTAAGACAAGGATTCTGATTACTGACAACCAGAAAATAACTTTACAGCCCCTCTTGTCGATTGATACTTTGTGAGAGGCAAAGTTACAGGACTGGGTTACATGCTCTCCGAATTTATCAGAAATGCACACAGTCCATCCAGTCCAGATACCAGAGGCTTTCCTTCCACTAAAAGCAGGGAAATAGGAAATAGCTCCACAAGCTTTTTATTGTCCTCTCTAAAGGGATTTATTCAGTCAGCACACTCTGATCTCTCAAGGAACAGGTATGTCTGATGAAGATTTTGGCACAATAAAATACCAGCTGTTTCTACAAGTCTTGTCCTTAAATGAAATGTCTCAATTAAAGATATAATGAAATCAGTTGGTTGGCATGCCCAATCTACATTTTTGTCTTAATGTTTGAGAAACATGGCCTCACAAAACATGAAGTTGAATCTAGATGGTCCCATGCTTGCTGCCCAGACAGTCACCAGACCATGCCACTCCTGACACAACCACATCTTCGGGTAGGGCCTGTCAATTTTCACTGGATTTGCCCTTTGAAAAAACCTTTTGTAATTATTTATTGAATGCAAGAGTCCACAGGATAGTTCCTTGCACATGTATATATACTTATATATGGCTGTGTCAGCTATCGTTAGCAGAGTTGTACCCTTAAAAGTAGAGAGTTCATTTGACCCTAAAGGGTGCATTTAGGTAGACGTTGGATGCTCAGCATTTCTTTCCCCTCTTACCTTCTCTTCTAATGTTAATGTGACTGAGTAATGTGTTTGTTGGAGAAGGAAATTTTATAGTAAATTATATTTCTCTGAAAAATACTTACCCAATCACGTTGCTATAAATCCTCCCAGTCTTCCCTGCAAAGCAAGCATCCTGTCTCAGACAGTGCTCAAGTTAGAACTGATGATATCTGTATATGAAGCACCGCCTAGTAGAGTAAGGGGAAGTTTTTGAAAGAGTTACTTCCCTTTGTCTATACAATGCATAGACAGAGAGTCTGTGTTATGGCTGGATGCTGGAGGTAGCAGAACTAATTCCTAATGTTAATGCGATTGGGGAAGTATTTTCTGAGAAACATAATTAATACTATAAAATTTCCTTTTTAAAATTTTTAAAAATTATATCAAATGTTTCAAAATTGATACCATGTGCATGTTGAAACTAGTATTTGATGATACAGCATTTTAGTGATATGAATAGTTAGTTGAATTTGTAAATAGATGGAGAAATTAAACTGTGTTATTCAAATGTTGTGATGGCATAAGTAATTTAAGTTTACTGATAGATTTGTTCAAGAATATTTCCTGTTGTTCATTTAAATGTTTATTATCAACTACCTCAGTCAAGATGCAAAACAAGTTTCACATCAGTGACAGTTTGTTTGGAGTAAGCCCTAAATTATTGATTATTTCAATAGTCTACACAGCAGTATTAAAACCCAGATGAATGCACACATTTTCATTCAAACAGTTCAAGGGGGCCCCAGGTGGCGGAGAGGTCAAAAGCGCTCACCTTTACCTATCACTGCTAACTCACCTGTATCCACATGGGTTCAAGTCTCAGGTCTGGCCAATGTGGTATATTTGAAAACTTGCCAGTAGCTTTCCCATGGGTCAGTGATTCATACCAGAATTTCACAGGTCCTTCCTCTACCAATTAATCTGGCCATCTTGTATAGCCAACCTATCTTGCACGGAGAGATGGCATTAAACCCAAAACAACAACAGCAAGAAATAGTTCAACCTTTTACATTATTGTCAGTTTTAAAACAGTTTCAAGAAAGATGAACAATATTCTTGATAGCCCAAATGTTAGTGTGATGTTGTGTGATGTTGGGAGAGCTATAGTAGCATAGTTGGTACAGTGTAAGACTTGTAATCAAAGGGTCGTAGGTTTGATAACTGTCTGGGACAGAAGTCTTGGTGTATCCTTGTTATAGGCACTTAGCTCCAATTTCTGTAGTGTGATATAGCAAGCAATGTGATTTAAGAGCCGTTAAAAAGAAAAAAAAATAAATTGCTTGAGGTTGACTTTGAGGTCACAAGTAGAGGGGACACTATGAAGATCACCACCAGTCATGGATGGGTGGTCACTTAATCTTGCATAGTGTGTCTGAAACCATAATTTTCAAGTTGGGTTATCTTCCTTGAGTGGGAAAATTTCATTGCAACAGTGCTGTAAATTTGGTGATAATATGCCACCTGGATAATGCCATACACTTTGATAACTGCATCACACTCAGGTTTGATTGGATTTGATGTGAGTTTTACTGCACAATAGATTTAACAAAATATGTTTGAGGAAAAAGTCAGGAATTCTTTATTTGTAGTGATATAGCACAGGATGGACAATGTTACAAGGTAGCATGTGGCTGATGACACATTATATTGATGACATCACAGTAAAGGTCATCTGGGCTACCATCCATTGGCTGATTCCTTTTCCATGGGTTTTCTATGGATTTTATTATGTGATAAAAGAAATATGATAGAATCCAGTCAATATGTTTATTGCTATATTGTACAGAGATGATCAGGTAAGGTTTAGATGACCCAGCGATAAAAACAGCATTTACAGCAGTGATATATTCTGAAAGAGTATAAGCTGTAAGGAGCATGATCTGCAACCAGACCCAGTGGTTGTAAAACACTTGAAGCACATAAAAACTGGTGTTTTTGTTTCAAATTTTTTCCAGTGATTGAAACAAAACTAATAAGTATACTGTAAACAACTCATAAAATTGCGTGAAAAATGTGGAAGATTTATTGAGTTTAATTGTATGTGTTACATAGTAAATTCTTTCTATTTGCTTTTCTCTGGTCACCTGATTTTTGTGTGACAATCACATTTAATAGTGATCAAATTATTTAGTGGTCCATTTAGAATCTCTTTTATGTGACCGTTTATTTACAGATGTCATCCTCACCTTTAGGGGTCAATTCTAGATTTATTCTAAACAAATTTATTGAAGAAAATTTATTTGAAATTGTGTCTTGAGTTCAGCTGTTGTGCTTGAGTTATTTTTTAACTTTAGAGGCGAGAGAGCAAACCTGAGGCTGCAAAGGTGCAGATTATGTGTGTCACACACTGCACTGTCTCAACTGTTTGTATCATAATAGACCAACACTCACAAATTGCGTAAATAATACAGTCATAAAAACTAAATCTAGTAAACCATTAAAGAAACAGAACAAAATTGGAAAAACCATCAACAACACTTTATACATCTGAGGCATCATCATTTTGTATGCATACACTTGCTTATAAGTCAAGTCCAACTGCATACTGGACAAAACCAGATCTACCATCGCAAAATGCACCAGCTGACCTAGATCTATGCGGTTTGTTTTGTAGTAATCCGAAGAACAAATACCATCAACACTGATCTGCTGGCATATTATGTGATGGCAGATCTGATTCATATCAAATTTATGAAAAAGATATAATAACTTCTATTTTAAACCTAAATTTGATAAATATCTTCATTCCTAAATAAATTTAACACAGACTAAACATTCTGTTTATTTTAATGTTTAAATATGGACATTTTTAGTAGGGGATAAATTTGAGCGATTTAGCAGTTTGAGAGATGATTGCAAAAATAAATCCAATCTAAAGTTACCATTGTATTTAGCAATTGCATACGTGATACTAGTCAAAATTAAAGTGCCCTATTTTTGAAAAAAATTCCTAGTATACAGTAATTCTTTAATGTAAGTTTGACCTTCAGCTGATGTGGAAATTTTGTATTTATTAAAATTTGGCATCTGGCTAAATTAGGTACTATAATTTCTAATGTCATGAAAATAAAAAAGATAGGTCTGTGAACTTTTCCAATTGATTGTTTTCATAGGACTGTATGTTTTCATAGATTGTTTTATTTACATCTCTTGAAATCACTGTCATCTTTGGATCATCCTACCATAAGAAAATTTACAAGAAGTTGTAGTTTTAGAAATCAAATACTATATTGGACACAATACCTTAACTGTGGGGTTAAGAAATTACTAATTTGGTAAATTTGTTGTCTGGTTAAAGCTCATCATTATTGGTAATCACCAGTGATATTATAACTGATGTCCACATTATATGTATGAAATTATAAGAATAGTTAACACCCATTGTTGACTGCTCTCCACTTTGAAGGTGTATTGTACCTCCCAGTTTGGTTACAGTGAATAAAGAATACATATGGTTTACTTCTAAAAGTGATTAATTCATTAAGTGGCAATGAAACATCAGATATGCAGAGCGTCAGGTTCCAAGAAAATCATCATATTCTAGTAGTATTTAGCAGCCACTTTCCGTCTACAAGACATGCCTGGATTGAAACAAATGCACTTGGAAGGAGAAATATTTTTGCAAGTTTTATCTACAAAAACTGTGAATTTTTTCAAGCATGTACTGCTATTACAGTGAATACTGTACCTAGTAATTTATACATGTACAATGTAGATCTGTGTAAGATACTTTGTATTTCTTAAGCCTGGTCATTTACTTTGTGATAAATATTACAGCATATTCTCTTCAACAACACTATTATGGAAGCTGGACCACATAGATGGCAGACACCCTTTTCAGGGGAGATAAATCTTACTGGAACCAATAGTCATCTATTCCTTTCCCGAATAGCATGCTTCAGATAGATGGCAGAAACTCTTTGCAGGGGAGATAAATCTGTTTGCCACCAATAGCCATTTAAATGGACATGAACCTGAATTCCTACTCTAGTCGCACAAATTTCATACTTCAGGAAAAGCCTTCAGGGATATTGTTTTCATTGTTTCTGGGATATTCTCCAAATTATATACATTAAAAGGAAAGTTTTTTTTGTTTCAGGGGTATTTTAATTTTAGAGTCTTAATTAAGGAGTTCCCAACTGTTTAGGGATGTATTGCATGCATGCAGCAGGTTAAACTTTTATCAGACAAACAGAATACATGTACTGCATTTGGCATACTAAGACACCTATCCTTTTGGTTAAAACTTGTAGATAATTAACCCCTACTGATTGCATATTTCTTGCCCTCTGCATTGTTAAGGAGAGGGAAACAGCAGCTAAAACTCATTTAGAACATCCAGATTTTCTTTGAACCTGCTACTGTGTATGTATGATGACTTGTTACCTTTTAACATTATGAGTTACATCAATTGCAGAAACTAATCTAACATACTTTATTCGGTGCAACCTTACTGGGATGGATCATGCACCTTCGAAGTGAAGAGCTCTCAGCATAGACAAGTGAGCTAACTCTTCTAGTAGTCAAGCCTGTGTCGGCAGACATTCAACCTAGTTATCACGTCAATGCTTATGCGCTTGTCTGTCCATCTCTTCACACATCCACACCCTAGATTAACTTAAGTTTTACATATTTTTTACTTTCCTTTGTTTCCTTATCATTTTATCCCACACATTCCTGATTTTGGAACATAGCTTTAATTTGCATTTATCTTGATCTAGCTAATTAAAAGCAAACATTATCAGAACTTTGGAGTTGGTCTGAGGGCTCGACTCCCTGTAAGCCATGTCCAGCTTCATGTGTATACATCCACATAAATGGGACGTTTATGCAGATCATTGTGTATCCAGAGGCAACATACATTACATTCCTTGCCTTGGCAAAATGTAAGTATCAGAGCATTGCTATTTAGTAAAACACCACAACAGACCTCCCCCCCCCCAATAATTTGTAAGCTGACAGTGAATGTTTTGTGTCAAATACAGCAGTACTATTGCCATATGCATCATAGTGAATGTCACTGATTTGACTATGGTAAAATTTTGCTTAGATCTGAAACCTTCAAGTTTTTATTTATTTGCCATTAAATTATATTTATTGAAGGTTTTAAAATCCTAGATCCAATAGCTGTTAAGTTGGTGTTATGCCTGATTACATTTGTCCAGTACAGAGGTGGTGCTTACAGTTCACCTACTAGACCAGCATGAAGGTGGAAAGCTGTTACCTAAAAACAAAATGTAATTTTTGTTGGGGTTTTTCTTCAGTACAAAAACAGGACTAGCTAATTGATCGTTATAGAAATTACTTCTTTGATCTCTTAATATTTTAACGATACATTAGATTTGAACCCTTGACATTTTGTTTCTATATTATGCCTCAATGAGTTTTTCCAGAAGTTTGTAATATCATAAAATATAATTAACATCTTTCTGTATATTGGACTTGAATAGATCCACATGTACATAAAAATAATATTTGTTGATCAAAAGATTTAAATATTTCAGTTTTCTAAGTTAGATATCAACTTGTTTTAATATTGTTTGGTGTTAAATCTCTTTACAAGAAATAGAACCAGTGGTAGAAATAATTATCTAGTCAAAATGAATGTATAAATTTTTATTATTGTTCATATTTTATAATGGATTTACTATGGATGCAAAATGTACTAGGAAGTCAATTATTGGAAAGAAATAACTTGCATCAGCTAAAATGACATTAAATCAAGCAGCTCTGGGCATATTTGCTAATTGTTTAAATTTCATACATAGGGCTGCCATAAAAGGCATTATATTTTAAAAAGGAAAAATACACATTCAATAAATTTCATGAGTATCCATTATTTTTTGTTTTTCTAAAAATGTATGCTTTTTATAGGTAATTAAAGTTTTGGACTGGCATAAGGAATCATGTTTTTGCAGAAGAATTGTTATTTTGTTGGGTCTTTAAATTCATGTTTTGTACCAATCACAAAATATTGGAAAATTGATGACCACACAAAAACAGATAATTCAAGGTAATTGTGATGTTGACATACACTATACTTTTATGAAAACCCAGTTTCTTTCTAAAATTTCTGTTTCAGCTACCTGTAATAGTAAGTCCACCCAACATTTAAATTAAATTTACAAAAGGTTCTCTAGGTCAGTCATAGGAGAAACACTGTTGGTCAGTTGAGATTCATTAAACCACATTTCAACTGCACCTAATGAAATAATATTCAATGACACCTGGTGTACATAAGGGGTGCCCATTTTGTTTAAATAGATAAATGTATTTTGAAATATTGTAGTTTTTATATGCCCATCTTTAGTCAGTTGTATTATGTTGTGGTGTTGTCCATCTGTGTATCAACCTGACCAGGAAAATTGCTTGTCTGGCCCCATAACCTCCTAACAGTTGGAGAGATTTTTGTTAAATTTTGTTAAATTATATACAGTGATCAGAATAGCCTCATATCCTTCTTCAGGTTCAAGGTCATGGCAAGGGAAATGTAATTTGATAACTTGTATCCTTGTTCAGGTTCAAGGTCATGGCAAGGGAAATGTAATTTGATAACTTGTATCCTTGTTCAGAGTATTAATGTTGAATCACTAAAAATATATTTATGAAACTTTAGCCAAATATATATCATGTATAGATGGTATGTCTTGTGCCAAAACCATGCCCTCTGCTTCAAGGTCTCAATCACTGCAAGGGAAATTCTGTGGCTTATATCCAAGTCTGGAGTATAGCTTTTCAACTACAGAAGATAATTTTAATGAAACTCTGCCGAAATAAATGTCATTGCTAGACAGTATGTCATGCACCAATGCCACATCCCTGCCTTGAGGCTAAAGTTGCAGCAAGTGAAATGTAATTCTGTGATTGTATCTATGTCTTCTGTTTAGCTTTTGAACAACTGAAGATATTTTAAAGAAACTTTAACCAGTTATGTATCAAGATAAGACAGTATGTAACATATGATAGCCATACCTCTTGTCACATGATGAAGGTCACAGAAAGGCAGAATGCAACTCTGACTTGTTTCCTACTCCTTTTGAAGCAAGGAAGATATTTTAATGAAACTTGAACCAGCTATATCGTAACTAGATCTATGCCATGACCATGCTGCCTGCCATAAAGTTGAGGTAAGAGCAAGGGAGAATATACATTAGTGACCTCTATCAATGTACAGGTACAACTTTTGACCCCATGATGATATTTTAATATGACTTTAGCCTATTATATATCTTGACTTTACAGTATTCACAGTGATTTCTCCTCCCTTAAGGTTAAGGTCATAACAAGGGATAATATTATTTAGTCACTGACTTTCTTATCAATGATATCACTTTTTAACCACTACAGATAATTTGTTGAAAGATTATCCATTGACACACCTCATCTTACAGTCATCAGTTTGTTTAGGTCAGATGTCAAGGTCATTAGTAGGGAAGAGGTCGTGAACTTGGCACATCATGTGCTGTTCATGGCACTCTTGTTATCACTGTTAATGGGTAATGTAAATGTTTGGTTGAAGAATTTTTTTTTATTATATGGTATGTTTTCTATCTTGTGATGATCTTGTTGAGACTAGTAGATATAATTGTGTGATATTTAAGTTTTGTGTGATAACCATGGTATATATTTAGTATCAGAGTTTAAGAGTGTTTATTGTAAATTTACCTGATTCTTTATTTATTTAATTTATATTTAACATTCATTCTTGTTAAGTTAACTCGGTATTTGAATATGTAAGAAATGTTGGATGATGGTTGAATTTTCTGTTCTCTGTATTTAAGATTTTAAATATATATATGTATATGAGAATTTAGACATTAGTCTATCATATTTATTTATGATGTAATTATTTATAATTATGCATTAAAGGATATGTGAGTTTGTTTGCATACAAAACATTGAGAAACCTGCACATGGTCACAGTTTTGCTTTTTCAATATGGTAATCTTGAATCATGAAAATTTGACCTAATGGCAAACTTATGAAATGTTATGTATCTTTTTTTCATTTACTGCATTTGATATTGTTCAAAAAACGTATGAATATTAATAACACAGTTTTGTTTACAGTTAGGGTAAAGACAGATAATTCCATCAGTGAACCTTTGTCATATTTAATAAATCTCATTGATCTTTGGCAGTTAGCACACACTAGTAAAAACTAGTCTGCAAGAATGCATCGCAAACTAACCAGTTTTATTAAAGTCTATTTTACTGAACGCTTTTTGGGTAGATTTATAATCTTGTCTATTTGGACAAGTGCCAGCTTGGAATTGTACAGCAGTAACTGGGTCACATTCATTGCTCAAGTAAAGTCATTTTTCTTGTGTCTTCTATTAATGGTACTCTGATATTTTCATAATATTTATTAGTTTTTTTAGGACACATTTCTTGCATGCTTTTATATTTCTGGCAACTAAATGATGACTGAAAAGATGTACAATTTTAATGGCCAGTTCTATCAGATGATAACTCAGGTAAAAATATGATCACTTGCATTGTGCAAATTATATATATATATATATATATATATTAATGCCTGCCTTGTATTATAACATTTTAATTTTGAATTTGTATTTTGGTTTTCAAATAACATGCATATCATCACCTGGTAGAAATGAAGTCAAAAGTCAAAGTTGAATCTAATACACAAATATTATGTTCTTTCATGCTTTTTTCCTTTCACTGTGCAGTAAAGTTCGACAGTAACAATAGTTGTACTCTGAGTTGTCAATTTATCATGTCCATTTGTAATTTTACTTTCATGCTCAAAATTGACTTTTTCAGGAGTACTTTTAACAAAAATTGCATCTGACCGAATACACCTACCATGTGACCAATTTTTACCCACACTGTGGCTGTATAATTGTTCAATCACCTTGATTTTGCAGTCTTTAGGCTCTTTACAACATTCAAAACTAAAAACAACCAGCAATTAAAAATCAGGAGTCACCTGGTTTTTTAAAATTTATTTCATAGGATATCATAAAAATCAAAGTGATGTAGAAAGGTGAGCTGAAATTACCTGTCTTTACCCTACATTAAAGTCATGAAAATTTAACAACATGAAAATTCTTCCACAAGTTATTTGATTCTTTATGAATAGAACATTTTCTAAAATTATTTTTCTCTGCTTTTGTAAATATAAAGAATTAACAACCATTGTTATTAATTGAGCCATGGGTCAGCATGACAGTCAGACTTGCTCTATAGATAATCTCTGTTGGTACATCACTCACTCGCTGTAATAACCTTCATTATAACTCATATCCTGTTATAATGTGGCTGTTTTAGTATTATTTATATAATGTACTTGATTTTAAGGAGGTCTATTCCATAACTCACATGGAAAAGGTTATAATAAGGGAGTACTGTATTAATCAGTGATGTATCTTAAACAGGGACTCCTGTAAGGCCATTTCACTGAGGTATTATAGAAATAAACCAAAGTAAAACAGAGACAACTTTCCTGAAAAAACATGGCCACTTAAAATTTTACTGTTGTTGGAGAAAGAAATCATTGATGAGGGCTCAGTTCATATAAGGTTTTTTTAAAGGGATGGAAAATTTCTTAGATTTGTGAGCAATGACAAGCTGAAGATTGAAAATATTCAAGAAGTTAAATAGGATATAAACAGAAATATAAGATTTGATTTATCACAGACAGAATATCATTTTTTTGTTTGTTTGGTAAACTTGTAAAGTAATATATCCTCTAATGAAATTAGCAATACATTTAGATACTTGGGATCTAGCAGCAATGCCTTATTTGGCATAATGGCATAATTATACCTGTACACATATAAATTATAAAAAATACCAGATGGGTTTATGAAAAGTATGTTTATTCTATATATGTTGTGTTAAACAGATATTTCAGTTCTCTACTCTTCTGTGGTATCATTTCGCATTTTTTTTTTTAAACTCTGATATAATTTGCCTCATTATTCAGTAAAATTAGTATAATTTTAATTTTGAAAAATTTTACATTTTGTGTGCACATGTTTTATGTTACAAAGATTCCTTCCATATCTGATTTGGCAAATAATATTACTTTAAGGATGAATCCAAAACAGTTGTATATTCCTGTTTTTAGAGGGAGTTAACTCACACTATACTCTCTCTTAAGACCATACTTAGCACACTTAGAATTAATCTGTCATGGCAGTGTTTTGATATTACAACAAAGTATAAACTGTGCTGTCAACAGATTAAAAAAATTTAGTTTTTCTTTTACATTTGGAATGTTTCTTTGATGTTGACAGTCATTGGAGTTATCACCTTTTTCTTAGAGGTTTTCTTTTGTGGCTCTTCATGTTTAAGTATCTGTTAGCAGGCAAGAAGAGGAGAGGAGAGAAAAGATCTTTGTGCACTCTGTTAAATTGGTTGGTATCCAAAGTCTCGGACATTTATGTTTACATTCTAATCTTGGTTGTGATTCAGGACCACTCAAAAGTGACCTTTAAGACTACTTGATTTTTTTTAGAGTATTTTATGGGCAAAGATCATCAAAGAATACTCAGGGCTGATCATGTAAAATATTCAGGAAGAGCAAACGACTTGGGGAAAAATGATTTTGTGCACATTGTGCTATGTAAACATTTTCTTTTTTGTTATGAATATTTATAAACAATGACTGTTTCATTTTGACTGTTAGATTTTACAATCTACCTTTGTTTTCATAGCCCTCAAGCATTATTCTCTTTTTCAAACAAATTTTGTCATCAGGTGATGTGAAACATTAGTCTGTTGAATGACATGGCGAAGGTTTTTTGCTTTTCTTGCCATTTGGTTCAAGATTTTTGAACATACCTCTGACTTTGGTGATTTCAGTTATTTTAATTGGGAAAAATCCTTCACTAAACTTGATCTCCATGAAATACACTTCTTATTTGTAGATTCATTGTGTCTGAGTGTTGTGTGTAAAGAATAAAATATATACTCACTTATAAGACAAGTTCAACTGCAATCTGCACAGATGCAGATCTGCCGTCACTTAATGCGATGGCAGATCTGGGTCTGTGCAGTTTGTTAGGGGTAGTCAGTAAAGCAAGCACCATTGACCCTGATCTGCAGGCTCATATATGCTATGGCAGATCAGGATCATTGTTGTTTGCAGTTTGAAGACTTATAAGTGAGTATAAACAGTACATTTTTTGTAATGTTTGTAGAATAATGTCATAATGAGTTCCAAGTAAATGTCTTCTCAAAAGAAAAAACTGCACATGATGTATTTAGTGGTACATGTTACATGTGGGATGTAATGATTATCAATATTATGATAATTTCATAAATGTAATAGCAGTGTTCATGTACCTGTAAATCTTTTTAATGCAAATGAGATATTCTTTAGCCTTTTGTCCAGTGAAATTCTCAGATCACAAACAAGCCCCAAAATTTGGTTTACCTGTGTAATTTTATAGTTTAAAAAGAAAAATCGTTTCCCACTCATAAAGGTTAGAGATCTGCATCTCCAACTAGCAATGCTGAAAACATTGGTAAACAATATCACAAGTTATAACCAATGAGATAAGCAGTTTCAAGAACAGGAGAGAAAAAAGAGAATCCAGAAGTTTTGTCATCAAAGTCATTCCTGCATTAAAGCAAACAAAATGTTAATAATGTATTATTTGGAGAGATATTGTTTTTGGTTATTTTCTGTAGTTCTCAAACTTCAGAGCAGATCTGGATTTGTTGCATTTCAAGTGTTTGTTGGGGTGGGGGTTAACAGAATTTATCTAATTCTTGGTACTTTATTTGAAAGCATATACAAATGAATTCATTTTTAATTTTAATACACAGTCGTGGACAGTGTCCGAACATTTTTAATCTTCATGAAACATGGTTGTAACCCATATGATAAAATTATAAACAGTCAGATAAGAAATAATGATTCACAAACTGCACATTATTCACTCAGGAAAAAATATCACCTATAATCATAAATTAAAAATGGCAAGTATAGTGCCCATATGAATCCTGTTCATTTTTTTTACTTGATATTTCATTTTGTTAAAGGTACCAACTTTTGTACTACATTTTAATTTAAAATATCAACAGTTTTCTCTGTTAAGGAAAAATAATGAATTAAAACAGGCTACCCATTTTTGCCATGATTTTACAAATTTCTTTTTTAAAATATACTGGCTTATTTTTATGTTACTAGCAGATGACAGCTCAGGGAGAGATTTATATTACACTTAACATATTTACTTCATCTCCTTCTACTGTATCAGTTAATTTATGATATTGACATAATTTGTTTGAAAAACGTGCATACCACATAGTTTCTTTGTACATTATAAAGATGTTTATATTCGTTTACGTTTGTGTGATAGATATTAAATCCACAGTTGACTATCAATATGAGTTGTGTTCTTTATTATGCATGCACACACATACACACATATTCAGACAAATATTAATACACAGATATCTGAATATTAATACACAGGTATTGTGCACCCAAATTAGTACATCTATGGGTCATCCGATTCAATACACAGGTATTGTGCACCCAAATTAGTACATCTATGGGTCATCCGATTAAATACAGTTATTGTGTGTGCATTTGTGTGTGCGTGCGTGCATGCGTATGAGAGAGAGAGAGAGAGAAACCATGTGCTAAAGTTTCAGGAAGCATACAATTTGTAGGGAGGGGTACAAGCCTCCAACTGCTTTTGTTGCTGTTGTGCTCATGCCTATCTAAAAACCTTGCCTGTAAAGTTCATACATTTTTAGAGGTACCGTAACATACAAAGTTCATAAATTTTTGAAGTGCCGTAACATACAAAGTTCTTATGTTTTTAGATGTACCATCACATACAAAGTTCATATATTTTTAGAGGTGCAGTCACATACAAAGTTGATATATTTTTAGATGTACCATCACATACAAAGTTCATAAATTTTTAGAGGTGCCATCACATACAAAGTTCATATATTGTTTTACTTGCCATCACATACAAACTTCATACATTTTCGAAGTTTCCTTTCAAGTAAAGTACAAACATTTCTAACAGTGCCCTGTCAAATATCACATATTGTTAGAAGCTCTCCTCAGATGAAGTTGACTCAGTCTGAGAAGCTCCATCTCAATTAAGAAAACAAACAAAAAAACAAATTCATACAGTTTTAGAAGTTCCATTTCAAATAAAGTACATGTGTATTAGCAAGTCCTTGGCATTTTTAGAAGATTCATCCAACATATTTTAAGAAGTTCCTTCTCAAATAAAGAACATGCATTTTAGAAGTTCCATCTCCAATAAAGTTCACCCCATTTGTAAAATTCCATCTGAAAGAAAGTTAACAGTTTTAAAGGTTTCCTCATAAATAAGTTCACAAGAGTACAAATTTTAAAGTAGGAAAAGGCCTGGATAATTTTTGTTTGTTTTTTAAACTGTCCAACAATTATTAAAGAATATCATACTAAAGTACTTTGTAAGCTTTTTCTATTATGGTCAAGCCTCATTTTGCAAGAGATGTAGATGATCATCTTGTATTGAGAAATTGGTATCCCGAACTAAATATGCAACAATCATAAATAACGCTGAAATAGACAAGAAAATAAAGATTTGAAAAAGCATTTTGTAATGAATATAGTTGAGAGATATCATTAGATATTGAGGTGGCATTTTGCCCAGATAATTTATTTAACTTTGGATATAAGTACTCCTTGAGAAAGCTTGCCAGTAGCTTCTTGTGGGTCAGTGGTTCTTCCTGGGGTTTTCCAGGGTTCTTCCTCCACCATTTATACTGGCCACCATGTATAGCCTATCTTGTGCTGAAAAATAGCATAAAACCCTACAACAACAACAACAACAACAACAACAACAATATAAGTACATTTAAACCCATGAGTGGAATATCATGTATATAATTACCTATGTGCATAAATGACAAAAATCCCTGCATTAATGTAAAATATACAAATAAAAACAATTTGTGAGTGTGGTATGTGCATGGTGTAGCACCAGTTATTAATACTTCCTCTGATAATACATGCAGAGCATCAAAATATAGTTTAAACAAAAATAAAGTTTGGGACAAAATTATAGACTCAGATTATTTCAAACATGAATTAAATATATCTGCAAATGGATATAAAATCACAAATAGAATAATAAAAACTTTCAGGGTGAAAAAGATTATAATACGTCTTATTGGTGTCTAATATAAAGATCCCTGTCATTACTGTCGGATGAAGGATTTATCGATATAGTTTCATAAACATATAACATAATAAAAAATGTAAATGTTTAAATCACTATCATTTTAATTATATAGGCAGAAATAGTTAGGTAACATAAATGTTCATGAAATTATATAATACATATCTATTTCTGTCATGCCTGAATAGGGCTCAGTTATAAAATTTAAAATCCATCATTTTCACATAAACCTTTTCTTTTTTGAGTGTATCATAAAAATCCATAAATGACTGCAAACAAGATAGTATTAATTTGCTGATAATACAGACAGACAACATATACCTTTCAGGTTATATTTACATGATAAATTCGTACATAAACAAGATAATCATAAGCTATATGGAGGTCCTGATTGCATTCAAGTATTTTATGGATAAGAAAGTGAACTAGCTAAATTTGGACAACAATGAGCTTAGATCTATAAATGCTGCTTCTATGATAAATACGGATAAAGATAAAAAATAGAGTTTGATTCCACAGTTGTATGTTGAATCTGTGAAAATAAAATGAAAGAAGTCAAGGAAATTATAGAGATCATAGTCATATGGCTGGCAGATATCAAAGTCCTTCTCATAAATGTATAATTTAAATTAAAGATATGAAACAACATTCCCTTATTTATTAATAAATCATCTGTTTATGATTATCTTATATTAATCATGATGTTAGTAGAAAAACATCGCAATCAAAAAGCAACAATTGCATCTAACAATGATAAAAAGTAATGTTATAATTCTCTGTGATATTAAAATAAGAAACAAGAATGAGTGATAACCACCAAGTTTTGTATAACTGAAAATTTAATTTATTTTCCTAAAATACAAAGTGAAAGAAGTCGAGTTGAAAAATGGTGGCCAAAATATTCATTGAAAACAAAACATTCCAGAAGGCGGGGTTAAAAAAGTTTTTTCACGATCGCAGCCAATCATTAAAGAGAATACTGCACAATAATTTTATGGACTTATTTGGACCAATCAGAATCACATAAAGTGATATGTTCACACGTTATAATATCAAAAATATTAAACTGCACACACTGTAGGCAAAGTGTACCGATTATGTGATAAAAGCTGTTATAACACCAGCTAATCATAAATTAAGTCAGCTTGGCCTTTCAGAACTCCTGTCCTGGAGTTAGGTCACATGATGTTTACCTGAACTATAGTACATCTAAACCTTGGAATTTAATGAATGAATCGACATACTTGGTACATGGCTCACCTTACAGTACAAACTACAATTGTAGGATGTTGGTACAGTGTATTCAAAATGTCGTTAGTTAAATGACCCTTACAGAAACTATTATTAAGAAAATAATACGCATACTATAGATATTCATAACACTATACATCATTCTGTAAGGATTTTATAATAGATAGATTTATGAAAAGAAGGTAGACAGAGGCCTAGAAGACATTTTAATAATGATAGCAATTAGATTTGTTTTAAGTGGCATTAGATTATGGACGAATCTTTATACATTCTTGCAAAGAATCAAAGGGGTGTCAAGCTCTTAGAAACTGCGAGGCATTTCAAGAACATAAAAACAAAACATTTAAGTAAAGACATTTACCCTTATGAATATATGGATGACTTTAAAAGGTACAACGAAGTAGCTTTCAAACATATTGAGAAATTCCATTCTAGTCTCAGAAGAACATCAGTTAGTGAAGCAGATTATTAAGATTCAAATGATGTTTTAAGTTGTTTTAAATTAAAACCATTATTAGATTCATACCACTGTTACGTAAAGAATTATACTTTATTGTCGGATGACATATTTAAAGAATTCAGGAATGCATGTTTACAACACTGTAAGCTAGATCCTTAACATTAACACAGTTTACCTGTACTGGCCTATGGTACATGTTTAAACATAAGCACAAAATAATTAGTATGACTTACTAACAAATGTTTCAGATTAAAAAATCAGTCATTATAGGGGGTATTAGTAAAATACTGAATAGATTTGCATTGGCAAAACGTAAGAACTACCTCGGGATGAATTATAGATCAAAGATGATGGAGATTATGAAAGGAAAAGGTCCCAATAATTCATTATGTACGTAGATGATATTAGGGAATAGGGAATAACCAAAATGTATGCATGTTAGACTCTTTAAGTGAGCAAATGTAAAAGAAATAATAATTGCAGAGGGATATCAATAAACTGTAAAGATGAAGAGAGAATGGGCTGAATCTTAGAATCAGATATACAGGTAGAATCAGATATACAGGTAACATTATATTTACATGATTAGTAGCAGAAAAAAAAATCAACCCAAAAGAATCAGACTTAACATGTGCAGAATATATTAATAGCTTGACCTCAAAGGAACAACACCATAAGTACCAAATAGATCTGTAATACATAATTTATAGTTATTTGTTCAGTTTGGTTTGAAATAAGCAGAAAAATACAAAGATAGTTATATTGGTTGGAAAAGGGCCATGATTAAAATCTTACATTGAGTTAAATACTGCTTTAAGAGAAAATGCTAAATATAACTTTGAAATTTTCTCCATCTTTTTGTTGTTTATTTGAAGATCCTGAATAATATTGTGTTTTTGGGGAACAAATGAAAAATATCGTCAGAGAACAAGCGTATGTGCCGATGACGAGAAGTTCAGCAATATTAACATATTTATAATTTTCCACAAAAAAAGAAATAACAATCATAGACCAAAATGTGGCTTCAGTTCGTTTTGGAAAAAATAAGGTCAAACTGACTAAATCTATTTATGGAGGTTTGGAGCGTTAGAACTTGGTAAATGCTTACTGTAGGATTTCGACTGGAATTGGCACGTGATAAAATGAAGTTGTTAATAACAGATATAGGGTCAGGACATATTAATGTAAACTGCGAAGATAATAATCAGTTCCATTATACAAATGACTACCAATTATATATTTTATGTTCCTCAAATGAAAAAAAAATTATGGTTACTATGTGGTGTTCCCATTCAAAAATTGTGGGTTATAGTCAAAACTATATTTGCTTAAAACAGTTGAAGGATGAAAAAGCTGTGTATATGTATGAAAAACAATGTAGTTTTAAAGAACTCGAGGTCTTTTGTATAAAGGTTATCGATTTTAAAATACAAAGAATCACCCGAAACTTTAAAATTGTTATGAAATATAGACAAAAACTAATATAATTAAAAGGTAAATAAACTTGCTCTTTCACCTTATGACGAAAACATTTATATGGTGGATAACATCAAAACAGTTACTTATGGTTATTACAAAATAAAACGCAAACACACAAAGATAGAAAGTATAGCTCATTGTGACCCAGAAAGTTAAAATGATCAAATCAAAAAGGATAAACAGACGAATAAAAGTAATCAATAAAAGAATAAGAAAGAGCAGTGTGAAAAAAGTTAAAACCTAATATTGATATGGGAACTCCAATGTCATCAAAAGTTTATTTCATTTGTTTTGTTTTAATGGTCTCATCTCTCACAACTTGTGATATCACCTTATTTTCATCGTATACGCTGTCTGTTGCTCTCTTGTCATTTCAATAGAACATAAGACATAAGAAATTTTCTTTAACATTGGGCATTACAACAAAAGCTATTACTGCGATAAACAATCAACTTAAAGCAGATAAATGTATAACCCATAGAAGTAGTTTAGACATAAAAAGTACACGTCAAAAATGAAAAGTAGAGACATGATCATATAGTGGTAAATACAATATATATTTAAACTTACAATTTAAACAAACATTAGCTCCTTATTCGAAGTCTCATAGAATAATAACTTACGCAAATAATACATAGATACTTACAGTCTGGCATGAACACCAGGAAAACATCAATACATAAATACATATATATTTCTGAACACGATTAAACCTGAATCCAAGGTTAACTAATTAGGATAAGAAAATTACAGAATGTTAAAAGACCGTGAAATTTAATAAAAGAACAACCTTCTTTCTTCATCAAGGATTGGTTCCCTTGGTAGGTCATGGTGTCATCCAAAACGTCTAGCTACGTAGTTAATATATAATCAACATTTATCATGATCACACTGATATCTTAGAAGAATCTTTAAATATAATTTGTCCTGCTGTACATAAATGTATAACATATAGTAATTATAAAATCAAAAGAAAATTACTACACAGTCTGTAATCGGCACAAAACAAATTTGGGTTCAAACAATTAGTACCAACCAAATGTATCATGTTATAATTATCTTTAGTAATATACCATTAAGGATATATTACTGAATCTTTCCAAAAATTAAGAGCAATGCCGTAGAATAGTTAGATACAAATAAACACGGATTACCATCTGCAAAACAATGAAAGATCAGAATCTGCAGCACCTGTCCCTTTTTTAGTGAAAGAAAAAACATTTTCAGAAGTCAGCAGACCAATCAAACATTTGATATAAAGCAAAATCTTTCTTGAAATTCCATAAACATCATATATCTCATCACCGGTATAAAATACAGCCTTGTACTAAGGATAAACGGCGCCCGGGACCAGCGGCCTAAATGGCGTTCAGGGCGACGATGATGGCCCAAAGAGCCAGAATACGAGGCCCGAAGGGTCGAAAAAGAGGAAGTGTTCTTGGAAGGAGGCTAGTACTTGTACAGTTTTGCTTTGGAACTCTTTGGAGGAGGACAGTTGAATTGCACTCTTGTGCGCTTGTTCGCGGGCAGTCTACCCTTTCGTACCGGGGGTGGGGGCGATGTTTGACCATCTACCCCGTGGACCTGGTGCTAGTGTTGGCTTCTTGATCATGTTCGTCGCAATAAGAATTTAATAATTCTTTTTACAACGGTCTCTAAATTGAAAGATGGAAGTGATTTAATTTGACTATTACCGGTTCAAATTATTCTCTCGCCCTTCTTTCTGTTGTAAAACCATGCATCGCACACGCATTTCCTCCATATACTATTAAAACCGACATCTTTATATTAGAAAATTTATAGGATTTCTAATCATTAGAAAATAAGTTTCTATTATTAGAAAATGATCTTGATATTTTGATATATTAAAAAATGTCGGGGTTTTTTTGTTTTTGTTTTTTTGTGTTTTTTTGGTTTTTTTAATCGATAACGGTTTGCCACAACATATATACGTTGTAATCGCGATTTCTCAATGTAATATTTATCTTAGTTGTTAATGAAATTATACGAGTAACCGACTGAACTTGTAACTAGCTATATGCTCTGTGAAATAAATAACTAATCTGATTTTGACTTTTATGCGAACTGATTAACACGTCGAACCAATGACTGCCTAAAATGCCGATTCATCGACTGATTTATTGACAGTCTGGGCTGATTAGATTTATGAGAGCTTAACTGATCCGCTGATAAACCGATACAGTAACATTAGCTGAGAACTCGAGCAAAGAATATATTGAATTAATCGCCGAGTTTCTTACTGGCGTAGTTTACTATGCGGCCCGTAGCGGACAAAAGCTGGTCCAATGAGAAAGTTGCAGTTGAAATTTCAATGTCGTATGTCGAGAAATCCAATATATTTCGTGTTGGATCAAATTGCATGACCTTAAAGTTCCATTTTCAAGATCGAGATTTTAGATTTTTTATGTTGAATTATACAGTGGTGGTTTAAAGTTCTATTTCCTATGTCGACGTTTTATTGTATATTTTGAATTATACAGCGGTGGTTGAAATTTCAATATCACATGTCGAGAATCCCTAATTCACACGTTGTATGTAACTGTTTGTGATGAAAGTTCCATTTCATATGGGGAGTATTTAGATTTCATCTGTTGAATTTCACAGCAACGAGTAGCAGCCTCCTTGTTTAAAAATAACGCGGTGCGTTCACGAGAGCGACCTCTAGCGAAGAAATTCATAGTAATTCGTGACCTGTGAATCGTCACTTTCAAACTGTAAATGCATGAAATGTAATGACGCCTCATAACTGAATACACAAATGATGTATCTTAATACTCGATATTATTTTGACTTGTTAAAGTGGACATTGTGTAATGTTACTTTTAACACCAACACATCATTTCACCATATAAAAATAGCAATTCTGACAAGCACAATAAAATGTCCAGCCACCGCTCTATAATTCAACAGATACAATCTAAAAACTCAACATACGAAATGGATTTTTCAGCACAATCAATGTGATTCAACATGTTAAATTGAAATTCTCGACATCTGACATCAAAATTTCAACCACCGCCGTGTAATTCAGAAGATACAATCTAAAAACTCGACATTGGACATCCAATTTTCAACCAGCGCTGCGTAATTCAACAGATGAAATCTCAACATATGAAATGGAACTTTCAACATAAACTCGTTGAACCAATACGTAAGTTAGGAATTCTCGACTTATGACTTCGAAATTTCAACCACCGCCGTGTAATTCAATGACACAATCTAAAACCTCGACATAGAAAATATAACTTTCAACCATTACTGTTTAATTCAACAGATACATTCTAAAATCTCGACCTAGAAAATGGAACTTTAAGAACAAGCATTTCTGATACAACACGTGAAATTGGAATTCTGGACATATGACATTACAACTTCAACGACAGCATTCTGATTGGTCCAGCTTTTGTCCGCTACGGCACCTCATAGTTTACTTCACCGAATACCTGATGTCTTTCGGCCTAACTGACCATCTAACGCACCGATTTTTAACCTTTTTGGGGGGCGACCCATGCATATAAGGTTTGCGGTGTTAGCCCCGCCACCCGTCAAATGCTAAGAAAAACACACCACTTCTGGGTAGGAAGTTTCAAATTATTAAGGTTGATCTCTGCGACCCACTCAAATAGCACGGCGACCCAGTTTTGGGTCGCGACACATGGGTTAAGAACCGCTGATCTGATCGAACTAGATCTTTCACGATATGACAGTAGTATGGGGAAAATGAGGTATGGCAACACTTTTGTGATCTCCCTCCTTAGTTTATGAGTTGTACTTAAGGTAGCATGATGAGGTAAAGAGCCGGGGGGAGATGATCACCTATACTATTTATGTTAGATAAGACCGTGCTGGTTTACAGAATTAGACTACCGCCAATGGTTATAGTGATAATGGATACTTTTTTTTATGTAGTATTATAGTATAACAATGACGGAGTACGTAAAGTCGTATCGTCCTGTGATAGCGCATTACATTTCCAACCAACTATCGAGAAGCGTACAATCCTATAAAGTCAGCGAGTCATTTAATAGGTGTGAGTGAAAGAAAAATCATTAAAATCTGCCACGCGAGAGATACCGAGTCAAAAACAGTTTGGACTTTTATTTATGCGACCCCAAAGGTAGAACGGTCAAGTATCGTAAAAGATAATGCTGATAACGTTGATATAATTTCAGTGGCATCGTCGTTAGTATAATCCCAACTCAGTTTACAAATCAGCGTCGATGCGGTTTTCACTAATAGCATCTACGTGGCCATGCATTATTGTCGATATTTCATCATCAAGTATATAACGTTGATCGTCAAAACAGCTCAGCCCAATTTTGTTGAGCTCGCACGTGTACATTGTGTGATTTATTGATCTTATAGTGCTCATGGAGGTTCTATGTAACCCACCCTGTAACGCCATTAAGTAGTCTTCATGGGTGACTTTTCTTCTTGACGATATTTTTTAAATCCCCTTTGACCTTTCTATGCTCCCATCCCATAGTTTGATGGAATAAATCTTACTGGGTAGTTTGACAAATTCTGAGATTGGTACCGAAGACGTCTCATCCTTAAACTTTCGAATACACTTTTTATTAACCTGATCATAGCATTCACTGTTCTGAGGATAGTCAGAAAAATCAAAGAGTTCTCGTGCTCCATATGAATCTACATAGCATAGATAATTTTCCGTCTTAAGTTCGTAGCAGAGCGTTTCCGTATCGGTAAAGAGTAATTTTGCTCTGCTGCCACACTGTCTTTTGCTGAACCCGTAATGAAATTCGTACATCAGGGGTTTGGATAACTCCAACACAGTAAAACAGCAGTAGATAGGTTTTCGAGTCCGCTTACTATGGATGGCTACTAAATTATCGTCAAATATTTTCATGCTGACAAAACGAGGCGAGTTGACTAATTGATCTCGCCTGGTCACATCTTAACCAACTCGACATTGACACATTTCAATATGTTTTCCATGGTCTTGCCAAACACTGTTGTTCATGAGTTTGAAAAATAAAAATCCTTTTCAAAATCCGAATTAGCTTCTTTTCGTTTTTCGGTGTTAAAATCGATATAAGTTTTAAGCCAGGGATGTTCTTTAAACTTAAGCACACGGTGAATAAAAGTCACCCGCATACCTAAATCCGTGTAATACTTGAGATTTTTGTAATGTACCGTGTATCGTTATTTATCCATTAGAATAGGCGCCAATTTTAGCACGCTCTCTTCGGCATTTGCGCTTTGAGCCTCTCACTCATTGAACTGAGCATATCGTCACACACGACGATGTTTTCAGGAGCTAATGGATAATGGTTATACTCTACGTGAAGTTTGGTGAGATATTCGAGATCGACCTCTGGAATATAACCCGTATCATTATCGGAATCGAGCAACCGTTAGTTAAACCGCACCGGGTTCATCCATGCAAATTCTCCTACGGGTAATTTTTGTGACATCGCCCTGTCATAGAAATGATCAGCACATAAGTATACGATGTATTTGGAGTCCTCGTTGGGGTTATTATCATGCATGAATGTGTTGTTGACACGCGAATGGTTCTGTGATCGCTGATATACCGCCTCGAATTCCTTTTTTTAATAACAAAATTGAACATATCAATATCTGTCAATAATTCCAAAGTGATCTAATTTTCAGCGCAGCATCCCATGAGAGAATGGGAAAAGAATAATACCATGCCGGATCGAGCTGATAATGACGTTTGCACG